>JALLBK010000102.1:0-31792 GCA_036940085.1 Discostella pseudostelligera
TGTTGGCAAAACTTGGTGCCGGCGGATCATGGAGTGGAACCATTGATGGCAAGACTATGGTAGTCAGCGTACTGAGCATCACTACAAGCTCAAGTCCAGGTTACGCAACAGTGCGCATCTCCGAGAACGGCAACTCGTGCACAGTTGCAGACCCAGTAACAAATGCACCAACGAGGCTCCCAACAACCCCTCCTTCTTTTCCCCCAACGAGCGGTTCACCATCGAGCACCCCTACTACTGCCAGTCCAACGACTAAATTGCCAACACTGAGCCCCACTTTATCTGAGTCCCCAACAATGTCGCAGTATCCAACGGAATTTCCGACTGTATCACCGTCAAAGCATCCTACTATTACCCCGACGATGTCTCCAACACGGCAGCCAACGAATTTGCCTACTTCTAAGCCGACCACGGCTACTCCAACAAGGCCCCCAACTCGTCCTCCGACCCCAAGACCAACGAAGCGTGTTCCAACACGTAAGCCGACTCGAAAGCCCACAGTCAAGCCTACTACAAATGCTGCGCCGAAGTAGAAGAGGGATTAATGAACTGAATATGGATTTCCCCATGCAGCATGTCGTCAGTGTTAGCTGAATGTTATAGACAGGAGCATCATTTATAATTCATAAGTTGTAAATCAAATTTGTAACATATGTATAATGAAATCTGAGATGTTTCTTCTTTTATTTCGTCCTCGAGCCACTCCTGCTGATCTCAAAGCGTACTCATAACAAGAAACAACTAGCCAGCTTTCTTCATCATGGCTTACAATCAGTGCCCAGAATAATGAGGAGACGCAGGAAAGAACACAGAAACAGAACATATCTATAGAGGAGTAGTACTAGTAGTACTAGAGCTGGATAGAGCAGAGTAGAGCATATTATGGTCGAGAGAGCACTGGGTACATGTCCTCTACTCCTCTGTTCTCAGCCAGATAGAAGAAGATATGCGTATCATGCGATAATGCGAATGGGTTGGTATCAACAAAGATGGTGCTTGACGTCTGGGGACTGGAGGAGTATGGTGCTGCGGAGAAAAATAAAAAAAGCTTGTTGGAGTCAACAGCGGTTTCTTTGTTGTCTGCATCATCAACTCGTTCAGTGCACCTTTCTAGAACCGTCTAATGAAAAAGAAATCCTAAAATGATGTACTACATCATGCTGAGCGCTGGGCGACGTCGCCAACCACTATCATTTGGCTATACGAATCCAACCAGCACCAAGCAAGTCCCGTCGCACATATGACGGATGTTGCCATCAACGGTAAGAATTCCATCCTTCCACTTGGCATTAATACAATCGGGTGAATAATTTCCATAAATAGCAGCACACTTCCAAGGATCGCAAATGATATCAGATCAACTTTTGTGAGGGCGGCTGATCTCTTCTTCCTCCCCCCCTCGTTCTGATTCTGGTGCCCCGCAACCCCAACCAAACTGCCCGCTCCACCACCAGCACGATTCTTGCCGTATCCTAAATGATGCCCTTGTCGTTCCTCCTCGTTTTCCAAGATGTAGATGACACCGCACATCCACGCAATAAATATCACCGCTTTTAGCAGTAACTCTTCCGGCCTATATAGAAGCGGGAATATAGCAAAGAGACCAAACGTGCACGTTCGTATATAAAGACGCGTGGCTCGGCGGGAATTCGTTGCGAGCAGTAGCGTCATTGGGATGATTGCAGTCAGTATTGCCTTTTCGTGGACGTGATATCCTAACATGAAGCTCGATAGTGAACAGAACACCTGCACAAAATGATTAATTAGCCTTGAAGAAGTTCCTTGGACTGTGACGACACTGAAGAATTGGAAAGGATTTCAATAGGACTCACCACAGCTTGGGTAAATAATCTTCCTCCGTTACAGAATGGATCTATTAGTGACCGACTACCAATCTTCCATGCCGTGTGAATACCCCCAGGCCACAATCCAATCAGGAGAAGTAGTGCCACAAGCGATGGCTTTGGTTCTGGAAAAGGAATGATTGAATCCAGAATATCGCGAATACTCGTGGGAAGAATTGATTTGATCTGAGACTTTTGAATAGCGAACGTCACAAGTCTGCTAATGAACAAGTAGAGTGCCCATACATTGGCAGCCCAGTAGTCATGAACCAGCTGGGATGAATAGCGATTTTTATAACAAAATGATATCGGGAGGATGTGAGTAACATTGAACGATGACGACTGAATCAAATCTATTTTGGACTCACCCCCCTACCAAACGGAAACAATCTCTTCAAAATTTGCTGTATCTGCCCCACTGCACCAGCAGGATTGTCCTGAATCATGAATGGTACGAATGGACCGAGAAAACAAAGTAAAGTAACCATGCCGAGGACTAGCAATCTTCTCCATGAAAATAGAAGCACCACCATCGTCGTCATCTCATTTTGTCCACTGTTGTTCTTGTCGCCGCTGATGACGCTGCGGTTATTGTTGATATTGTCCTTCTCGCTGCCATCATCATTCACCTCATTCTTTCCACCCCCAACACCGTTAGAAACGACAACGAAACAGTGCCTTCGAAGCAAGTAGACAAAGTACAGTGGCGCCAAGGTTAGGTACAAGTGTTTCAATGCGAGAAGTGCCGCAAAGGTTGCCGCGGCGAGTAATTCCCATACTACCTGCATTGGAAGTGGTGACACGGACGACGACGATGCCCTACTACTAGCACCACCGCGAACCACACAAGCAATCGAAATTAGCAACACCCCCAGTAGCATCCCATTGTATTGAAAATGAACGTGATCTAGCATGATCAGTCCAGGATTGGTAACGACGAGAATGAATGCTATCCACGACGATGATTTTGATGATGAAGATGAAGTTGCAGCGACCGATGTTGCCGCCATGTACGCCCCCAGAAATAACACCACATCGCTTATGATAACTGTACTGCGATGAAATCGAATGCAATTGTTCGAAACTTCCATGGTCATAGATGAAGCAGCAGTCGTCGTTAAGGCCAAACACTCTTCATCTAGCCACGGCTGCGACGACGACGATGACGATGACGCGGATCCACCACCATTAGTCACCAATGAATTAGTAATAAAATTATTACTCAAAAGATATTCAAAAAATGCAAATAATGGTGGATAATCCAAAGTGTGTGGTGTAGTTCCATTGGCATCATAATAATACCATTCGCTTATTGGTAAGTGCCGGGTGATGGCAAGCCATAAACGATGCACATCAAAGTCGGTGGAGTGGTATGTTGGTACGAGGAGCCATTTTACGCTGGTGAGGAGGAGGAAGGTTATTATAGCGTATTGGGGTGTGAGGATGGGCAACGATGATGCCGGCGAAGAGGAGGCGGCGGTGCTGGTGGTAGGCGGGGACATGATGGCTGTGGGGCGGCGGACGTCATGGTCCGTCGACGGTCGACGCCGTCACCTGCAGGATTCAGTTTCCCGCCATATCTTTCTCTTCCCGCCGAAAATTTCTTGGTTCCCGCCATACTGAGACCCTCGCTCAACCAAATCTTCTTCATGTCCACCCATTCAACCAAACAACAAACCAATCTCAAAGGGCACCTCTAGAGAGAGATACTATTGTTGGGTGATGATGGGATTTATTCGACTATGTGTTAAGTAATTACAAGAACATCATGCGAATCAATGACGGATTGGATGCAGGATACAACACCACCGAGAAGACACGAAATGATTCATAGATTCTCTTTTGGATCCGCCGCCATTTTATCTTCTCCTTCATCAACATGTATCACTACGGTACGCCGCAGCAGGCGCTCAATACGGAACATATATTTCATTGTTTCTCTCACGCGGTCGTCGCCCGTCGATGCCGCCATCCACGACAGGTGTGTTGCCATCGCCATCGTCGCCCGTCCATTGACGCTTTAATCGCGTCGAGTCGTGCCCTGAGTTCTTCGATGGTTGGAACATCATCCTGAATATCACCCCCCGTGCGATTGCAGAGCGTGGCAGTCGCAACCACAACCACAACCACAACCGCAACCACAACCGCAACCGCAACAGCAACAGCGATAACAATGGTCATGTTGGGGTTCGGCTCTCGAGGACGGTCGTCGTCCGGTTCTTCTAGCTCGCTGGCGTCATTGCATTCACAGCAAGCATTGTCATCATTCCCTGCCACTGAAAGAAATACAACATCATGTCTCGAGTCAGTTTCATATCTCAATTAGAAATAGCAAAATACGCAACACTTACAATCATCGTTTTTCCACAAGCCATTGGAATAAACTCTCTCGGTCTGGGTGGAACAGGGCGTATGCGTCAAACCTTCATAATTGCTACAAAATCCACATGTGGCATTTACACCTCCACGAGATGATCGCAAAGCATCGAGTTGACACTGAGTTGGCTCAATCATCGGGCATTCTTCTGCCGGTTTCACAATGAAATCGTTTTTCATCCATTCCGTTGCATTACGATCCTTCATAATTGCTTGAAGAGTTTCCATGTACACATCAATGCCCACAACTCCCAGGAGCAAATAAGGGGTAACAGATCGATCAAACACGGGCACTGATACAGTCGTACCCAACTTGCCATCGCTCTTGAATATGTAAGGCTCCACCCACGCAACGAAATCTTTATTGTTTTCACTGGCACCTAGGCCAGCAGCAAACAATTGGTAGTATGCACCCATCTCCGAAATCAAGTTATCAGCCTCATCATCACTGATATGAGTCCAAATTCCATTGGTTTGGCAAGCAATCTGCTTCATGACGTCGGTATCGGACTCGTCACCAATACTGTAACCAAAAACTGTGGTCTTTCTTGAAAAGTCAGTCTAGCTCTTCTGTACGATTCTTAACAAGGGTGATTACCCTTTCAGTTTCTGCTTCTAGTTCCTCGCCTTGCTTGTATTCCGCTATGGCACCATCCGTCAGGAATATGACTGCAACGTTGCACCCAGATCCTTTAGCAGCATATGCTTCATCCTTGAATGAGTCGGAAAGTACTCGAAAGGTAACGTCGAAGGCATCGTAGAAGTTAGTTGCACCGTCTGCTTCAAGCAAGTTGATTTTTTCTTTCAACTGCTCCTTGTTTTCGTTGGATGCAACAATCAGCTGTTCCTTGTTGTCGTTGGATGCAAGAGTGAGAACGAAAGCATTGCCATTGAATACGACGATGGCAACCTTATCTGACACTGTGAGTGTGTCAATCACAGTCGTTGCGGCCTCCTTCGCTTTCTTTAATCGCAAGCTTTGCTCCGCCGATGGAGCCATACTTGCGGAGACATCTAATACTAGCACCACATCCTTAGGCCCACTTGATGCTGCTACACACCAAGGTCGGAAGCGATGGTCGAAATCCCAGCACGTAGGTTGATGCTTTGCTGGAGTCATGCGAAACAGACCGTTATGAGCTCCGAAGTAAATAGAGCCAGGTTTGCCACCGTACTCCTTCCAATATTCTTCACTACGTCGGTAGCTATCGACCATGTACGGTTCAGCTAGACGAGTGTAGCAAGCTGTTTGGATTACTTCATGATCGACTGGACTTGCAGTTTGGAGTTGATCAGGATCTTGATCGCTCGGTAGTAAGGCTCTTGGAACGGTAACTTTCGATATCGTAGTATCAATATTTACTGACCGGTAGTAATATTCGTTGAGAGATGGGGTAACAACAATCAACAATGAGAGCAAACCTGCATAAAGAAATACGAGATATAAAGTTGACCCCCCAGACAACTCACATCCGCATCCACAGTCAGAGGTGGAGATCTTGGAACACGTCGGGTTGGGAAAGGCCGACGAGCAATCATTGTAATTGTTACTGCCACAATCACTGAGTGTATCAGAATCACAACGCAGCATGTAGGCACGCTCGATTTCGTCACGAACCATTTTCGCCTCATCCTCGAAATGTCCCAATATGGATCGGACGATTGCCTCATCCAATCCTGCATCGGCATTGACAAGGAGATGAGAATGCAGAGTGGCGAAAGACAAGACGAAGAGATTCAATAGAGAATTCTTCTTGATCATGGTCATGATTATTATGTTTCCTTGTCGACGATTGACAATGGAATTAACTGTGAAGACAACAACATGTCAGTGACTTCGATTCGGTGCAGCGACGCGTCGGCATGCAGCAAGCAGCGTAGATATCTCTCGAGAGTGTGCACGTATTACGTCATCTTTTTTATTTCCCGCCATTCTTTGCCTTCGCGCCATATCTTTCTCATCCCGCCGTATCTTTGCCTTCGCGCCATATCTTTCTCATCCCGCCGTACGACATGTATCGTATCTTGCTTTGCCAAGCTTTGCCTTTTCCACCACGCGACAATGACGTGGCGTTCCCGCCATTATTCGGTGCCGATGTCCGTCATCCATCGAACATCGAAGCTCCATCCACCAAAATCAGCCACACAAAAATCCAAGCCGCAGCACGTCACATCCATGAAGCTTTCCGTCCCCCCCGCCATACTGAGCATCCTCCTTCGTGGTTCCTCCACCACCTTTGCTAGTGCCTTCCTCGGTAGCAGCAGCACCATCAGTGGTCACGCTTCCATTATTTCATCGTCGTCGTCATCTTCCCGCAATAATTTTATCCATTCTGTTGCCAACAACTTGCGCGGCGGCGGCATCAACAACAACAGCATCAACAGTATTATCTCTTCTTCATCATCAACATCATTAGCCATGACGACCGACAAACTCCGTCCCTTCAACACATGGACCTTTGATAAGCATTGTGAATCCATGTCGTGGACTCCAGCATCGGACATTACTCTCACTGCCACTCATATCTCTGCTACTGACTCATCATCATCATTGGCAGCATTGGAGCAGGCTGATTTGATCATTGTGGGAGTCTTTGCTCCCCCCAAAGATGACGATGACGTCAACAAGGACGAAGAAAATGATGAAGAAGAGGAGGTTGTTCCTCCGATTGTCTTTTCGGGAAAGGCCAAGGAATTGGATGAGTCACTCGGTGGAGCCCTAACTGAATTGGCAGCAGAAAATTCCAAGGCATTTCAGAATGGAGGCTCTGCCGGTAAAATGACACCTGTGGCACGGATTCGTGATGGAAATGTGACGAGAAGATTTGTTCTTTTGGGATTGGGACATGAGGAGTCAAAGAAGAAGGAGGTGGATGAGAAGAGGGAGAAAGATGATGGTGCTGCTGCAGTTGCTGGAGCGGGATTAGTGACCAAGGCAGCCAGTGCCATAGCATCGGCATGTCATGATCAAAAGAAGGCAACCACCTGCCATGTCCTTCTTCCGCTCTCGTCACCTCTCACTACGGATGTCAGCACTACGTTGCAAACCTTCTCCACCGAATTTCATTCCAATCTCTACTCCGACAATCGATACCGTACTGGGAAAAAGATTGAAGTGAAGGCAGAAGATGTCAAGAGTGTCCAACTCTTTCTCGAAAGCGACGTCTCCTCTGCTTCGGTGGATGATTCCACTCTAGCATTATCCATTGCCACCGGAATCCAAATTGCATCTGGTATTTCGCTAACACGTGATATTGTCAATGCTCCACACAATGTTCTCAATTCGGAAAGTTTGGCCGAAACCGCGAAGAGGATTGCATTGGAAAGTGATGGAGCTATTACTTGTGAAATATTGGGGAAGGAGGAGTGTGAGAAACGGGGTATGGGTGCGTATTTGGGTGTAGCGAGAGGAAGTGAGACGGAACCTCAGTTTATTCATTTGACGTATAAGCCGGCGAGTGGTGACATCAAGTGAGTTGTGGCTTTGTTGTTTGGTTTGGTTTGGTTTGGTTGGGTTTTGGGTTTGGTGTTGCACGAGAAATGCTATTTGTTGGTCATCTGTTGCCTCAATTTTGTTGGCTAAACATCTTCATTACTTCATCCTCATTCGGAATGACAGGAAAAAGGTTGGCATCGTAGGCAAGGGACTCCTCTTCGACACGGGCGGATACAACATCAAAACATCCATGATGGAACTTATGAAGTTTGACTGTGGTGGTGCCGCCGCCGTCCTTGGGGCCGCACGTGCCATTGGCAGTACCAAACCCGAGGGCGTTGAGGCCCACTTCATCGTGGCGGCATGTGAGAATATGATCAATGCTCGGGCCATTGTTCCCAGTGATATATTAACGGCAAGTAATGGAAAGACGATCGAGATTTTGAATACTGATGCTGAGGGACGCTTGACATTGGCGGATGCATTGGTCTTTGCTGATAAGGAGTGTGGTTGTGAGAGCATCATTGAATTGTCGACGTTGACGGGTGCATGCATGATCTCTCTTGGTAAAAAGATTTGTGGTCTCTGGACGGACAATGATGATCTCGCCAAGGAGATTGAGGATATTTCGAAGCATACCGGGGATAAGGCCTGGAGGATGCCCATGGCCAAAGAGTATGCTGACTCGTTGAAGAGTAAGATTGCTGACATTTCCAACTTGGGAGATCGATATGGTGGTGCAATCACGGCAGCTCTTTTCTTGACGGAGTTTGTTGATAAGAAGAAGCCCTATGCACACATTGATATTGCTGGACCTGTGTGGGATGATAAAAGTGGAGCTACGGGATTTGGAGCCAAGCTTGTCACGGAGTGGGTGCGTAGACAAGGGGAGTAATATGTAGTAGGTGCACGTCATCGGGCAGCAATGACGAGAGAGCGAACAGCGAACTGACTGGCAAATAGCTTTGGGCTGACAAAAGTATGCCGATTCACATAGGATAGGTTGAAATAGTCCTCATGATTGCAGGGTTTCATGGTCCATGATCACTCTGCATTGAATGTAGGTACCATTGACTACAATCAATTCAATTCGTTGCCTGCCCATGTGATCATATCTCTCGGAATTGATACATTGCATTATCCGACGACTCAAGAATCTAAAATTTGATTATTCATATATGTTGATATATTGTGCAATCATCACGGTGTCGCCTCCGCCTCCGCCTCGTTATCAATAGATTTCTTCCGCTTCGTTACCTTTTTGGCTGGGCTTGGCAACGGAGATTTGAGGAAATCATCAACTTCCACAACGGGCGGTTCGAAGACACCCTTCTCGAGTTCGGCCTTGCCTGGCAATGGCCTTGATCCGAGTTCATACTTGGGGGTGCCATCATCCTGATGAACACAAAACGAATCATTGGCAACTGGGGTCTTGTCGTCTCCAAAGCCGAGAACTGGCGATTTGGAACGGTAAGCCAAGGCAAGCCATGTAACAAAGAAATCGATTTCCTTCTTTCTCAGAGGCCCCACCAGACTTTTGGTACTAAGGACCGCAGTGAGTGCTCTCTCCAGTGGCTCTTGATCATCCCCATCTTCCTTGTCGTAATCGCGATTTCGCAGCGCTGCTCCAAATGCAGCGAGACGACATTGCCTCGCATCTCTACAACGGCTTTCTTCTGTGCTATGGACGATTTTCAGTTCTTCTTCCGTCATTTCTTCTTCTACTTGGCCTTCTTCGAGCAGTGGCTCCCAATTATCTCCCGATGCGACCCACCATTCTGCCCATCGCCATGCCCAACCAAGCGTACGCAAGATGGCAACTGATGCATGAAGCAGGCTAGACGCATGAATCCAAGTTATCGGGGTGTAAGGCTTGAATGCCTTGCTAGTCGAGCGATTGAGTTCAATCTCCTTAAGATCTTCAAGTCTGGCTCTGAAAACGAAGGAGCAATCTACATGCATGAAGCATTTCAACGAAAAGTCACCATCGTGCTTCACTTCAAGCCCCGCTTGGCGTGCACACGTAATATGATACATTGCCTTCTTCCTCGCTCCTACGGGGCCATCACAACCGTAAATGCTACATGTAACTTTGGCACCTTGATGCAAACCACAAAGTGAGCATCGACATTGGTGGCCAACGAAATCTTTACCATTCGACATTGCAATATTTGTGCAATCAATGGTCGTGTCCAGCCCATCGATGGTTCGGCAATCTGGGTTCCATCTGAGTAGAAGAAAATGCAAGAAACAATATTATGAGTTAGTCATCGACATGTCATAAGAACTGTTTCAAAGCAAGATGTACTTACAATCCACACAATGCATGGCAGAACTTGTTTTTTCCAAAGATGGAACGTTGGAACGATGGTAAATTCGTTTTCCATTTCTTCATTGAAATTGGTTTTGCAGTGGCTCTCACCAGAGGACCAACGCTGTTTGGGTGACAGCACATATAGCACCGAGGTTCTTCGTAGGTTGTGTCATTTGAATGTGCTTCAGTGAATCTACAAGTGAGACATGTGGCCCGTTCCCCACGAGCAGGATCAGCGCAATCGGCATGGGACAAGACACCGCATTTATCGCAGCGCTTGTCAATAATTGGGTCAGGAGGAAATTCACACACGGCACATTTATCCCCATCCAGACTCGCCGTCACTCTGCCGAAGAATTCCAAGAGTTTCTCCTTGTCACTCCAATACTCTTTCCTTTCGGTTGCAGTCATCTTGGTAAATGACTTCGGAGGCACAGGTTCAGGAGGGTACGATTCTGCGATGGCCATCAACTGTTCCGTCGTGAGGCTGGGGAGGATACCTTCCTGGACTGCATCAGGATCTATCTCCGAATGAGATGGACACCCCAAGGTCCAAGGTGGATTACTGAGAGTTTCTGGATCGTGATAACCTTCACAGTTCTCGCCATGCTGGACGGAACATTTCCCAAATGACCTTGCACAGGTCAAATGGAACCACTTTTCACATCCCTCCTCGCGACATTGATGAAGTGCACCCATTGTACCCTTACAAAGAGAGCAAGAAATTCCTTGCGCTTTGAAAAACTGCTTGAGCTCTGTCAAGTCCTCGATAATGTTCTTTTCATCGTCCACATAATTCATACCTTGCCACTTAGCACATCCGACATGAACCCACCTCGCCTTACTAGTTGGTGCCGTGGACAGTACTTGCACGAAGGCACCCTGCCTTCGAGGACAGAGTTCACATACGATAGGATGACGCGTAATTTTCAATGGCGGACCATCCCGACGTTTCGCTGCAAGGTACTCCTTGTCGATTTCAAAGTGAGTGCAAGTGCGGCAAAAGTAATTCCCCGAAGGAATCTGATCAATGCCATAGCACCGTTGGTGAACAGCAACATTGCAAGCATCGCAAAAGATGATTTGATTCTCAGGAGTAACCTCGCCGTCGAAACAAACGTCACACACAGCATCCATGTCTTGATCAAGCTGCGCCTGCCAAGCCAATTCTGCCTCTTGTAACCGTTTTTGTACCGTCTGATACTCTTTCAACTTCTTTTCATCGGATACCCGCTTCGCTCGCTGTGCACTGTCTACGAAATTCAGGTGTTCACCATATGCTTTGGATAGGATTTCACGCACGGTACTTTCAACAGATGACTCGAGTGCAAGAAGCTCAGATTGCTTCTTTTTCAATTCAGCCAGGAATATCTCTTCAGCAACGTCCACCGAGTCAGACTTTGTCGCTCGCTCTCCTGTCGACGTCTCATCTAGAGGAAATAATCGGACAATATTCCAATCGGCAGGAACATCATTGACAAGTGATCCGATGGGATTCAGTGCCTCCTTGACCTCCTCTCCATCGTAGTCCGTGGTTGAGACCGAGAATATCTCTGCAGTATCTGGCTTTCTCATCAGACGGACGTGTGCCTTCTTCAAAATTTCGTTGTCATTGAATGGATTGGAAAATACCCTGCCATCCAACTGTGCTGCCTCTCCGGTGGTGTTAGATGTCTCGGCACGAAGTTCAACAAGCATTCTTTCACTGTACACGTCACGACTATTCTCTTTGCGTCCTGGCATAAAACTCTCCTCGAGAAGCAGAATGGCATACTTGAAATGACACTTCTTGATATCCAAAACAAGGGGAACCGTCGTTGCCGCATCGTTCACTGATGATACACCATCCCTGTTGACATTGCTCATTCGGAAATACTTGATAAAGAATGGAACTAATGCCGATGGGGAATCCGTCATTCCAAACCAGATATTCGATCTGCAAGCATGGATCAACGCTAACGACAATAACAGGACCTTTGCCGTTTCGAACTCATTTGATACTTGTGTAGATGTTAATTCTTCACCCCCAGTCGCAGCAGCATTATCGGCGTCTGCATAGACAAGGTTGTCAATGAATATAACGAGCTCAGCAACTTTTTCGGTCGATGCATTGCCCACTCTCTTCTCCTCCACTTTGTACCAGCAGAAGCGGTACTGCAGGAATGAAATAGGGGTGCGATTGCCGTCGCTAGAAGTTGATTCAGCCACGATGCAGAAGTGACTTTGACTACGCAAGCATGTGGCTATATCGTGTTTCGGATGAGATTTCCATTGACACTGATATTTGGAGAGTTTGCGCAACATGACAAGCGGTGAGATTAGAAGCTTGATAACTGCAAATCGAACACACATCCAAACATACCTTTTCAGCCAATAAAGTTAACATTTCCTCATCCCTATCACTAGCAAACCGGAACGATAAGCCGGCATCTCGCAAGACACCACGTTGCCGAGCAAACTCCAAACAGTGCGGTGATATCTCATCCAAATATCCCTTCCCAGCATCCTTAAAATCATCGTCATTATATCCCCGATAGGACGAAAGTATGTTGGTATAGAGAGGATCAGAGTAGGTGAGTTTACGATCATCATGCATGCCATCATGATCATAATCAATTCCTCTCGCCGCCGCCGCAGTTGCCAATGACAAATAACCACCTCCATTCCCATCACTCGTTGAACATGATTGTTTATTGTTGGGACGACGACCCTTCCATATTCGACCACTAAATGATCCTCGTTCAGGTATCATCATTGCATCTTGTTCTCCTACTTCTCGACATCGTTCTAACGCCATAGGATCGAACGGCTGTCCAAATTCTTGACCATTCCCATCTACCGGGACATGAAATCCCAACACTCTGGCCAGATAACTGATAGGGTAGGTATCCGGATCATGAAAATGTATATCGGATATATTCCACAATTCTCCTGCCTGGGGTACCTCCTCCAATGGTGGATCACTTCCATCGGGGAAATGGGGTAGTTGCAATAGTGGGTTGTAAATCCGATGAGGTCTGTGATCAGTAGTGATTGTATATTGTTGAGGCTGTGGAGTGAAATCGGGAAGTGTGCGGAACATGCTCGTCGGATTCTTGGGTGGGTGTAATATTCGAATGGGAGAGGGTAGTTGTGGCTTTGTTTCATCATAATTTGCTCTGGGGTGGTCAATGGTCAAATGGGATGGGGAATCAGCAAAGGTCGCCTTTTTACCCTTGCCTTTCCCCTTGCTCTTTCTATCACCCCGTGATCGCTTAGGTTTTGGTTCGGGTGCACTCTTCCCCGATAGTAGACTCTCCTTATCCGTTATGCTAATCTTGTCATGTCCTCGTTTCTTCCCCTTCTTCTCTTTGGATTTTGATGATTCCCACCGGCGGGATTTGTTGGTAGGATACATTCCATTCATTACCTCAAGGGATGATGCAGAGTTCAGCTCAATTGGATTGTTTCCCAATCCTATCATGCCATGATGATCCGACGGTATTGCATCTATTCGGGACATGATATCACCCGGGACGGATACTCGTTGGTAAAAATTCTTTCTACCATCCTTAGACTTTTGCGGTGATAGAAATTCAATCTTCTTCGTTGTTGTTGATGTCGTCGTCTTTTTGGGAGGATGAAGTGGAGGATCCAAAGTTGCTGTTGTTGTTACTGTTGTTGTTGTTGCTACTGCTGCTGCTGCTGCTGCTGCTGTTGTAGTGCAAGATGCCTCTGCTCTATGTTGCATATTCAGTTCATAGCTCTTCCGAACCAGGGCTAATGTTTTGGTTGCATGCGGACGGACGTTGAGTCCACCAAGGCCACCATCATCAACACCTTCTCCTTTGGACTCATCCCTCTTCTTCATTTCAGCATCGGTCGCATTGCCCTCCTCACTATTTCCATCCCAATGCTGAAGCGTTTCTGGGAGTGCCGTCGACGACGACAAAATCGGCTTCGACGTAGGGCTTGCCATTGCCAGCATTGCCTCGATTGCATCAGCGGCAGCGTCATCAATGCCCCCACTACCACCACCACTTCGGTTGTCACCATTTATGTTCCTCCCCTCCTGCATTATCCCCCCACTATCGTCGTCATTGACATGATCATTTCCACACAAATCATTTATTCTCTGCTCCCTATCGCCATTATCATTATTTGTAATGGTTTCAACCCCCATCCCATCATCATCAGTTTTTAGTGAATCATGGATAGACGATGCAGTTGTTGTTGATGATTGTCCATGATCGCCGACCATCATGCTTGACAACATAGGATTAGATACTCGCATCCAACTATTTTCTAATTGGGGTGACTTTCCTGCGTGCTTTGGATTAATTGTTGGCAATGACTTCTCATCATTTGTTTCAGCAGTGTGGAATGAGCCATTTGTCGTCGTCATTATTGGATCAATGTCTTCTTTTTGGGTAGGAGATGAAGTAGGTTCTCCCTGCTGCTGCCACGGTGGCTGCGATGAAAACAACACTGTCGCTGTTGTGGTTGTCGTAGTCGATGGCCCCGACGATAGACCATTGGTTTCATCTTGATCTTGATTGTTATCACAGCATTGCAAACAAGTTTTATCACATGACTGCTGCGAGGGGGGAGAAGACCCGTCTGTGTCGTTGTTGTCATTGTCTTCAGTTGCAGCAGCGAGGGATGGTTTGATATTATTGTCAGCGGATGATTCAATAGAAGAGGCATTGTCTTGCAGTACAGGAAGGCAGGAGGACGTCATGATGGATATTAGATACTATGAAGATGTGCGGCGTCGTCGTCGTCTGCGTGGCTAAGACCAAGAAATGGCAGACGGGGGCCAGAGAAATGACAGACTATCGCGCCAATAAATTATCTCCCTTGAATGAATATTTTGACGGTAAGCATGGAGAGCATCAAATACCCTTCTCTATTGTCTCTCTGGGCGGTCTGCGGAGGATACGGCAGGGGGGGGGCGGACGGCAGGCGGCAGCGCCATGGTCTGCGTCTACGATGGATGTGCGATGTGCGATGTCGATGGCAACCCAATGGAAAGGATCGAGAGTTTCGCTGAACATCGGAATCAGTACTGACCAGGACTAACTCTCCCGCCAAATATCTGCCACGTGTAACCACGTGTAAGGTAAGTACAGTCGAGTCCACTAATCAATGTCTCCGCCAAATCTCGAGTTAAGAACGTACAATTTCGTTCAGTAGATTTGATTGGATACTGTACTTCACAGAGGAATTCGTAGCGTCCGTTGAAAATTTGAATTCGTTTAAATTTCACGTTCGAAGGAATTAATACATTTTTGGATTTGAGAAAGGCTTTCCTCATTCATTGGAAGATGTGTGGAGGCGAGGCTCGCGCGGGAGCAAGGACATGCACAAGAAGTCGAGAGCGAGAGGCGATGTTGTCATGTGAAAAAGAGGAGCCTCACCATGACGGTGAATGGTTTCTCCGAACGGGGTGCGCCGCCGGAGGAATGAACGCCCTTCATACACCATCACTCATTAATAATGTGCAATGTCGGTGCTGAGAGTATACCTATGGTCAGCTGAATTGAGCAATTCGATTGATTATCTGCACCTCGAGCTTGGGGAATATTAGTACGGTTGATGCGTATTGGGAAAAAGAAAACAAAGTAGAAGTAGAGTCTCCGGTTTAACATTCTCCGACTTGCCACTTTGGCTGGGTAGAACACCCGCCGTGACAACTTCCAATAGACGCGCACAAGTGAGAGAAAGACAGAGATAATAATATCATGGTCTCCTTCACCGGAATAGCGTGCAATGTCCTGCTCTTCTTGTTAGTGTTTGGCATGACGGCCACCGTCGATATACAAATGTTCGCGGCACAATTACGGAACGTTCGGGCATTATTAATGGGAATATTATTACAATTTTTAATACTGCCACTTTGTGGGTTTGTCGTTGTGAAATATATGGCGTTGGAGCGGAGTGTGGGCATTATTTTGTTGGTGGTCACTTGCTCTCCTGGGGGGAGCTATTCGAATTGGTGAGTTTATGAGTTGTACCTTTGCTCTGATTGATGTGCTTGCAGCGATGGTGTGAGCTGCATGATTTGGATGTGTGTACGCGTGATGAGTTAATTGTTATCATTTATCGTCACCTTCATTACTCATTCACTTCTCATCATCAATTCTGCGTAGGTGGTGCTCACTATTTAACGCCGACCTCGCCCTCTCAGTCACCATGACTGCAATATCTACCCTCCTCTCCGTGTTTGTCATGCCACTGAATATACTCTTCTACTGCAAATTTGCATACGATGCGGACATTGTACAAAGCTTGGATTTCCGCTCACTCTTCGTCGCATTGGGTGTGGTCATCTCAGCTATTTCTCTCGGACTTTTGGCATCCGCGAAAATACATTCGTATCGATTCAATATACTTGCAAATAGACTGGGGAATTATGCGGGCTTGTCGTTAGTGGCATTTTCTGCGCTTGTTTCCAATACTGGAGGAGAGACTAAAATTTGGGAACATTCATGGAAGTTCTACGTCGGGGTGATGTTGCCATGTGTTGCAGGTTTAATCCTTGCAAATATTATGACGACGGCTTGCAACTTGAACAAACCCGAGCGAGTGTGAGTTGAGGACGGAACGTCTCTGTATCGAATCTTGCATTGATCACTCCTCACCCACTAATCCTTTTGCTTGATGCTCACTGTAGTACGTTGTCTGTGGAATGTTGTTATCAAAATGTGGGTATTGCAACATCTGTCGCCCTTACCATGTTTCAGGATGAAGAATTATCTTCAGCCGTGGCAGTTCCATTGTATTACGGACTACTCGAGGTATTAATACTCGGTCCGTACTGTTTACTAGCCTGGAAGGCCGGCTGGACAAAAGCTCCATCAAATATTTCATTTTGGACCATGATATCAACATCGTATGAAGTACTTCTGGTCGAGCATAGAGACTTATTAGCAGTAGAGGTGTCATTACCAAAACACGTACAAGATGTGAAGGAACAACTCAATAGAAACGGTGATACAATACATGTGAAATATTGTGTGATGGAGGATGAGGAGGAAGAAGAGTATCAATCGGTCAGTTGCATGTGTATAGATTTACCGTTACATCCAAAGGAACCAAGCGGGTATCAGCTACCTGAAATTCCATCGAAAGAGCACCATGAAAGCAGAACTCAGGCAACCTAAAGGAGCAGCTGACAACGGGCAATACAAAACTTTAATAAGTATTGGATAAAATTTTCTGTTCAAGGATTGCGGATTGGTTAAATTATGATGAACCTGGTGGGTAATTGTTAATGTGAAACCTACTTCAAGTGTTATTCAGCATCGAGAGTCGAATCTATTATGGAATTGCAACCTTTTGAAACTCATGGCATCCCAATCCGGGTTGTTTCCTATTCTATCCAAGTTATAGTATGTTGTTTTTGGGCACCCTACCTGCTGTATTAGTCTGCATCTGATATGCCACCCACCTCCACCCACGTAATACGTATTCATCCGATATTCCACGTGGCAGAGTGGAGCCGACTCTGCCACGTGTAAATAGCCAGCGATGGGTCTGTCCGCCTCAATGCCGCTCCTACCACTACCACTTCCGCTGCTCGCCGCCGCCGCACACTCCCAGTAGTAGTAAAGGCAGAGCTCCAAAACAATCCGACGGTGTACCCAACCAATAATGGCACGAGGCAAAGGCAAGCGCGGTGGAGGCCGTGGATCTGGCAAGCGTTTCGCGGCACAGTCCGCCGAGGAGATTGAACAACGCAATGCCCGTCTAGCCGATTTTGACGCGGCTCGGGCGAAGCGTCGTGCCGATGCCGACGAAGACGAGGACGAGGACGGTGACGACGACGATGGGTCGGTAGACAGCGCTCAGCGTGAGGCCGAGCGAGAGGCCATGCTAGTGGGACGACGTGTTGCAGAAATGTCCGTGGACGATAACGATGGCGACGACGATGAAGAGGGTGGCAATTGGGTCGAGAAGGAATACAAACCCAAGGGTCTGGAGGGTTTAGTCGAGGTGGAGAATCCCAACAAGGCTCCGGTGAAGATGACAAAGTTGAAAGACATGGGTGCAGATGCAGCACAGGCCCACATGAGCAGGAGAGAACGCGAGGAGAAGGAGAAGGAGGAGAAAGCAGCTGCCTATCGAAAGCGACACGAGGCGGGTCTTACTGAGGAGTACAAACGTGACATGGCGAAACTTGCTGAAGTGAAGGCTCGAAGAGAGGCGGCACAGGCCAAGGCCAAGGCCGAGCAGGAGGCTGCGGAACTTGCCGAGTTAGAAAGGAAGAAGGCAGTAGAGTCGGCCAATGCAGATAGGTCAGATGATGAGGATAGTGATGACGGCAAGAAAAAGAAGAAGAAGGGCAAGAGTAACATTCCGAAAATTGACAAAATTACAATTAAGAAGATGAAACCGGCGCAGCTGAAGGAGGCACTGAAAGAGCGTGGACTGGATATTCAGGGGAGTGCAAAGGATTTGCAGACGCGGTTGTTGGAGTATGAAGAAAATCGCTAGTAAATATTTTCTGATGCAATAATAATTGAATGGGCCGGAACGTAAGTGTGTGAAGGGGCCAGAAGGATGAGCAGCGTTCAATCATTTACACCTTTCCGATGCACTGTTGCAGAGCGCTTGAGTGAATAAAAGAGTATTATAGTGGACAACTTCCCTATCGACATCAACTGAATAGTTCCATTGACGAACTCCTACACGAAGTAAATGTTATTTCATGGCAGCTCAAACCCAAGTTTTCCCCGTGCGGCACAGTCTCTCAGCAACCCATTATGAATCGGACAGGCTTCATCCCCCAAATCATAAAAATATTTATTCCGCCATTCAAATTCTTTCACTCCGCATGGGAAATCGGCCACGACATCAGTGTAGGCGGCAAGGCGTTCAATGGTACCGGTAGGGAAGGCAATGCCCTCCTTGGCGGCCACGGCCGATGTGAGCTCGACAATGACATCCTGAACGAGTTGGGAATGCTCTGATCCTGCCTGTCCGACAGATATGCAGTCGTTGGCAGTTCCAACGAGCATGTATGTTGCAATCCAGATTAACTTCTCGAACATGGCAGGACGATATTCCTCCGCTGATACCACATTGCACTTCAACCCAAATGCCGCCAATCGATCAGCAAATGCCTTGGCATGCCTACCTGTTGCTGCCGTCAAACCTTCGGGATTGTACGATGTTATCCCATCCACTGGCGTGGCACCCTTGGAGGGTACACTCAGATAGAGGAGTGATTGGGTATTCTCACTTAAACCCTTTCGTGATAAAAAATCATCCAGATAACCATTCTGGAGGAATACCAAATCCTTCCTCCTTGATTCTGGGCATTCATCAACGATACTTTCTAGAACATCATTTCGTGTAGCAATGTAGATTGGTCCGTTTCCATTGGCATCGATCGAGGAGGAGATTGCATCATTTCGGCCAAGGAGAGTGGCACCGTCCGAGATTAGGGAACCGATGCGTCCTCCGCCGATGACGACATCAACGGTTTGTTTCGACGCCGAGAGATGAGATTGCACAGATGAGCGTCTAGCGGCAGATGGAGGATGGAAGGCCTCGGCCGAGGTGTAAAGGCCGATGAGTAGAGCAAGTACAAGGATTGCCGCGGCTGCGTAGTAGGGTGGATTCGTCATGGTCATGAGTTGTGCAGTGTGCAGGATGCGACGACACGGACGACGGCGGCTGGTAGAAATAGCGGGAAGAAAAAGTACGTACTTGGCGATAAAGATTTTGGAGAAAATGGCGGGAAGAGTATTTGGCGATATTTACATCCGCCACGTGTCGCAAGTAGCACCAACGAACACCATCATCACAGCACAGTCACAGCACACAGCACACAAACCACACATTTTGACAAAAGATCCCAAATCCGCATAGACATTGCCATCGCCATAGCCATAGCCTGCCAAAGTCGCCGTTGATCCACTACCCGAACCATGACGCCGCCATCGAAACGAGCATTGCTATCACCCCCCGCTAGATGTTCTCTCTTCATTATCCTATCATTACTCTTCGTATCATCTTCCACCACCACGGCCATCGATCTGGGTCGAGCCTTCAAGAAAAACAAGGATGATTCAGCGACGACGGCCAACAACAATGACGATGCATCAGGAAGCAACGGCAACAGCGGCAACGCCCTCGCCGATGCACGCAAACTCATCAACGATCTAAATGATGCTGCCATGGGTACCGTCATTCAACCTGGTCGCGAGAAGGAACCAGCGACTTGTGATGAGATATTGGCCAAGTCATTGGTAGTGGCCAAGGAGGAGAAGGCGGCGGTTTCTGCTGAGAAAGATGCGGTCGTTCGAGCCGCGGCATTGCTATCGGAGAAAATTGATGATTTGAATGCATTGCTTGATTCGGCAAAAGGGGAAATCGCAGCATTGGAACAGACTCTGGCCAGTCAGGCGGCGGAGCATGAGGCAAAATTGGAGGAGGTCCAAGCAGATTCAGAACGTGTCAAACAAGAAGCTGAAGATGCGATTTCTGCTGAGATGGAAAGGTTCAAAGTAGAAATAGATATAATGAAAAACGCCACATCGACAACGATTGCCAAGATGGAAGCGGAAACTTCTGAACAAATCGCAGAAATGGAACGGGACGTTGCCGAACGCATTGCCGACGCAGAGCAAAAGATTACATCTACCGAAGAATACTATCGAAATCTACTTGCCAAGGCAGAGGAGGGTGCCAATGGCAAAATAGCCTCCATCATTGCCAAATCCGATCAAGAAGTGGCCGCGGTTATGAAAAGCTCTGCAAAGAAAATTGCCGACGCCGAATTGGACGCTCAGAAGAAACTTGATCAAATGGAGATGGACATTACTGAATTGAATTCGGCGCATCAGCAAGAAATATCCAATATGAAAGCCAATCATGCCAATGAAATGAAAGATGTGGAGGAAATGGCAGAAAAGAGGGTGCAACGGATACATGATGAGATGGACAGGGCTATTGCCAAAGCCGATGAGAAAATCGTGGCCGAGCGGGAGAAGAATGCCAAGCTGGAAGCAGAATTGCAACAGTTGATGATGGAGGCTCAGTATGCACAAAAGTCTCTCCTTAGTGATTTGGAAATGACACGAATGAGTAGTATTGAACTCGAAAAGGTGAGCATTATTTCTTTGCATGAGAAAATAATTGATCTCAATTGCGCTCGTTTATAATTATGTGTTGCACACCGTACCCAAACATCCAACAATAATGTAGGAGGTTTCCTTTTGGAAAGAAACACACGCTCATCAAGGATATTGCAACACAACGCTATTACTAGAGGATAGTCGACGACTTGTAATGTATGCATTGGACAGCACCAGTCGAGGACTTGATAGTGGTCACAAAATGCTCGTGGCTGGACTTGCGACACAGTTGGCCATGGCACAAAAGACTGGAACAGACGTGATGCACTATTATGAACATGATCTACTACCTGCCATCGAAAAGATTGTCCGTGAGGCAATGTCGAAAGCCGTGACAATGTATGACAATCATATAGCAGATCATGTGAACAACAACCTACTTCCATTCTACAATGAGCGCATCATCCCGGTGTACAATGAACGGATATATCCCGTATACAATGAGAATATCCTTCCAGTGTACATGGAACATGTCTCACCGGCCGTTAAGACAATCGAGAGTGAAGTGTCCGTGGCTATTCATAAATCTCAAGAGGGGGTGCAATTGGCACGTGAAAAAAGTGCTCTACTTGTGGAGGAAACATCCACGGCCGTGTTGGAGCTCATTGACGAAACAGATCGCGTGGATAAGAGTATGCTTCCACAATGGTTGTATCAGATACTGTATCATGCCTCCCGTGATGGAGAATGGGCTGTGGAGAAGCTATTCAGGGGGCTATTGATCATTGTTGCTATTTTGTGCCGCTCGCTAATCTTCCGTATCATTGGATATGTGTTGTCATGGATATGGTTCTTTTGTCCACTTCGTTTGTTTGTGAGGGCGCGATCGAAGGAAGGTGCAAAGAATGACATCAAGGGAGTGAAATCAAGGACAAATGGGAGAGGCTAACGCTAATTGATATGAGGAGTCGTAACTGTGGATGATCTAATTTCATCAGTAATGCATGAATTTAACGATTTATTTTGTAACACTCGTTAGTCCAGGTGGGGGCGGAATTCCCAATCGAAGCATCCCTACTCTGCTACAAAAGAAGAGAAAAGCAGTAGTGACACTACTCCTACTAGAGATAATGTCGGCTCCAAAGCCAGCGAGGCATTCGTCCTGACTCCTTGCCGACGGCAAGCAAATCCAGCTCCGACAAATAATTAACTGTGAAGTGAATAAACTAAGAAATATTATCCTTACGACTGATGAAAGGGTGCGCCATCATACAAAGCGACGATGACAACAGCCCATGACGTTGAATCGATTCTACTATCGCGGTGCCCCCCAATCTCGTGAGATCTCAAGTCTCAGAGCCCGATTCCCCCAAATGCAATATTAATACAATCACTGCATTCTTTTCGTAGATAATAGCAAACCCATCATAATAGCAACATGTACACCATATTTGCACTCTCTTCGCATATCATCCCCCCTCTCTCTCCAAACTTAAAATGACTCCTTAAAGTTCCCCACCGACGGTGCCACATAACTCCCACCCCAACTACTACTCTGCAACTTCACCAACGGACTATCATTCCGGGCCGGTGTCCACCGTCCATGCTTCTCCTTACATTCTACTAGTTCCTCTACGAATTTATCAATCTTGACTTTGGTAACGTTGGGCATGACTACCACGTGTGCAATGTCTTCCTCGCATGCCAATTGCCATCGTTTGATAAACTTGTCATCCATGGGACGTTCGAGAACGACTGTCGAGGAGAGATCGTTGAGACGACAGGTTAATCCTGCCTCGGTGATTTTGTCACGAAGGTATTGGGCTGTTTCCATGCAGTGGCTGGGGGGAGAGAGGAACAAGCGAGAGGATAAGAAGTGAACGGGGGGGGGGAAGCATGAAACAAGGGAAATTCATTACACCAAAAATACAATAACTCACACCACATCCCTCTTAATCCCCGCAATTCCCTTCTTCCTCAACGAATACCAAAGATACAATGCCGCCTGTCCATTCCTACTCCCCATAATCGTCGTATCCACACTATTCAAATAATCAATCTTCTGTTCCACCTTCTTCACATGCTCCTTCCTCGTCAGTGCAATCCCACATGGCATAGGACACCCCAGCATCTTATGTCCACTCACGGCAATACTATCAATTGGTTTCTGAAACGATACCTCGGGTGCCCAATCGACAAATGGCATCATCATGGCGAATAATGCCCCATCGCAATGGATATGGAATCGTTCCCGTGGAATACCGAGTGTTTTGAGAATACGTAGTATACGATCGAGATTGTCCACAGCTCCCTTGACCGTAGTGCCAATATTCACATTAATAATCACCGGCCTATCACGATTTTTGGCAATTTCCGAAGCCAGTGCATCATAATCAATCTCCCCCATGGGCAACGTTGGTATGGCCTTGGCATCCATTCGATAATACCGTGCCGCCTTAAAGACACTATAATGTGTCTCCCTACTCGAATACAGTATCCCATCCGGATGACACTCCCTTGCCAATAGTATCCCATGTAAATTCCCCTCAGTGCCACACGTGGTGACATATCCCCAATAGGAATCTTTCTCCATCTTCCATAAATCAGCAAAGAAGTCAATGACGGCGCATTCGAATTGACGGGAGTGTACACCGTAATTCGAGGGTACGAATGGATCACCAAGATTATTGATGGAGTACTTCATGAATTCATAGAGTTCTTCATGGTTGTACATGAGATTGTACGGATAGCCAAAATGTACCGAAGATTTACGTTTGAGCAATCGATCGTAGCATTCGAGTATGCGACTTTCATCCGGTAGATTCTCCGCACTGCGATCATGTTCCGAGGTAGGAATGCGTACCATCTCTGGACTTAATACCGCCTCCTCTTCTTTACTTAATGGGTCGGCTATGGCATCACCGGCACCCCAGGCGTCAAAGACTGCCCAGGGGGAGGGAGTACCGGCTTTGGAGGTGTTGCTGGTGTAATCTTTGATGGTGTCGCTGGTGTTGTTGTCGAGATGGGGTTCGAAATCGTGTTGCGTGGCAGGTGAAGAGGTGGCGGTGGATGATGATGAAGGGTGAGGGGCAATGTCATCGTCTTCTGGGAGGGGAAGGCTGGATTTGAAGCGAGTGCCGACGGCAGGGTTGGTGGCGGCATTGGTCGCCGAAAGTGCAGCCGCTGCCCGATGCGCGACGAGACGGTGGGAAATGACGCCACTGCTACTGCTGCCACCGCCGACGACGCGACTGCTGCTGGTCCGGGCGGCAATGCGGGATGCGGATTGGAGAATGGCTCTCATGGTCGATGATGTATCAATTGTTGATAAAATAATGTTTGTTGGGGGTATGAATGGAAAATAAGTATGGAATGTCAATGTCAGCGGCAACTGCAACCGCTTCTTTTTTTATGAGTGGTGTTGAAAATGGTGCGTGGCTGGAAGAAGAAGAAGAAGCCAAAAGGGTTCGGCATTTTTCTGATCGAAGGACAGACGGAGGCAGGCCGTTCTGTCTTTCGTGACGTCAGCAGGCGATCTCTTGGGATGGATAATACTTGATCCTATGTAGTATGATGACGTCATGCCTGACGATGCAAGACCATTCTTCTTTCAGCGATTGGATCTTTCACGTGGCACCATCCAGAGCCGCTCGTTCTTCCTCCAGCGGCAGCAATCAACACACCGAACACGAACACCGAACCGAACAGCAAACACAACACCACAAACAGCAGCAGTATCAGTGCATGAAGCTGCAGCAAACCCCAACCATATCAATCGCAACCAATGCAACCCCAATCCAAAAATGATTCCTCATCTTTGATCGTCCTCCTCTCTCTCTTCCACTCTCTAGAAAGAATAGATCATGGTGATTGAGACGGTACAGGCGGTGGTGGTGCTCCGTCGATCGAGAGGAGATCATAATATTATGATCATGCCTCATCATCCTGCCGTCGATGATGATGTGGTCTCCACCAAAACCAAATCACAATGATGATATCATCAAGTGGTAGACCGCCTAACGCTCAAAGGCCCAACACTCCATCGACCACTAAGAACAAAGAACATCACATTACTATTTGAATATTCTGCGTTTAGGGTGACGATACTCTATGGTTGTATCGACAAACACACACTCGACGACGACGATGACGACGACCTCTCACTGCGCAAATGCTGAAACAGACAAACTTACACACACGCAAAGTTCTCATAGTTTTTTTTAACCGTACACTGTGAGCCTGCTGTCCATGAAAGAGAGAGATGAGGTAGCTTTGAGAGATCTCCTCTACGATCAATATATTCCAATCTTTGCATATACCAGTGGTGTTGCAAAGATGGAATGGCCGTCTCAAGCATCGTCCAAAAATGATACATGAGCATTATTTGCGTACACGCTGTTGTAATCGCTGTCGAGTATTGACGTCAATTGCTGATAAGAAAGATGGTACAGGAAATTATTCAATATCTCAACATGGTGGAATAATATCGTATCGGCTCCATTGTTGCTCATCCTACCTCCCGAAATGTAATAGCGGAGTGACTTGAACAGTCGCCCTAATGGATGGGTAGACGTACGTATGGTGTTCAGAGTTCATTGACAAACATTGATGGCGGAACTGCAAAAATGAAGATTATATATTCTTTACCTTGAGCTAAGAGCGACAACGAAAGGAACGTTTCACATGCTATGGCTAAATTGCATCAAACTGATCCCTTCCGTTTCATTCCTCGGTAGATCATGCGGCTCAAGTAATGTTCAAAAATTGCTGGATTTCCTCGAAGCAGGAGATGATGGATAGTGGAGAGGCAACAATCAATCAGATGCCGATGCCGATGTCTAGAGAGGGTCGTGATGCTGACCCATAATGTACGAGAACACCAACATCATGAGAACGCTAATGACAACTGTGTTCTCTTTCTCTCCTCACAGAGGCAGGCAAACGAGTACTCCTCATGATGCAAGATGCGTGCTGAGTTGGGTAGAATGGCACTGCACGAAAGACTCCATAACAACAACAGCACAATCAATTCGAGATTATTATTGCTGATCTATCAAATTAATATCTGCGACCATGAATTTGAGGTTTACTCCCACCGTACTGGCTCCATTGTTATCCATCAATTCCACAAGGGCCAGAAAATCGGGTGATGCAATTATGGGCAGCGACTTGGCAGATGTTCATTCCGTCGACATCGAAGTTGGCAATGGCAATGGCAATGAGAAGGCTAAATTTCATCGAGTTGCCACGAGCATCTCCACGTCCCGTTTTGAACAAGGATTATCAAGTGGACGTCGTTTCTATTACCCAGATGTGGGTATACTCAAAGGAAAGACACACCATCGTCATCGCTTTGGCAGCACGGCAATGTATGGAGAAGTACAACGCGGCGATGACGCTGCTGGCAATATTCCGCGGCGCTTTCTCCAAGCAGAGGAGGCTCCAATGTGCGGAACGAATGGCACATGCGCTCCTAGCTTTTGCGCTACCTTGGGCAGTCGCTTTACTTACTATGCAGCTGCTGTTGAATTAAATGCAATTTGTAATGGATACAACGATTCAAATGGAAACAACTGGACATTTGAAGGATGCACCCCAGATCATTACAAAGGAATTCCTGGTCTTCTAGATTATGCAAGAACTATTTATTGTGGGATTGCACAGTGCGCTGTCGAAGGGGGAACTTATGGATCATGCTATTGTCAAATGTACAATTCCGCTTGTAAAATATACGGGGACGAACGCCCTTTTGATGTAAGTAATGAATTGACAATTTCCTCCCCAAACAATACGTGTTACGCTCAATATCAGGACGCTGTTTTTGGCATTTGGCACAGCCCTACGCAACAGCTGGCTTTTGTGAGATAGACGCATGCTGCAGAAATGAGACTGATGAGGTTGGCCTGAGGTCGTGTCTGAGTGGCAATGATTTCAGTTATCCCAGTCGGAACAAATATCGTCAAGAGAACCCAAGGTGTGGAACAAACGGCACATGCGAACCTAGTGTCTGTGCCTGTTATGCCAATCAACTTGATAAAGTCGAATGCGCTGCTTCAATCAACGACATATGCAACAGCTTCACTGATGCAAATGGAAAGAACTGGGGATTTGAAGGCTGCTATCGAGACTATCCGGATTATCCAGACTTCCAAATTTATCATAAAATTGCGTATTGTGGTGTGGCCAAGTGTTTTGTTGATGGAGGCACATACGGATCATGCTATTGCCAGATGTTCAACAACCTTTGTCAAGAGTTTGGCGACATCAGAAAGTACAGCGTAAGTCGATTGTGTGCTCTAGATCAGTTTCAGGGGTTTTATTTTGCCGATACAATAAGTGCCAATTTTCAACTTCGCCGTTCAGTACGAACCCACCATGGCAGGATTCTGTACAGTTGATGCATGCTGCCAGAGCACTTCAAGCGAAGCCAGAAAGATGGAGTGTTTGGAGTTGACGAATTCGACACAGATACTATCTTCTCCCACAACAGACGGTGGTTCATCCAATCCTCAAGTAAGTGCCACACTGATTCCTTATTTTATCCGAGCTCCAATAAATGATCTTATTGGCATTCTTAATCCCGACACCAACATTAATTGAACAGGTGCAAAACTTATCGTCTAGCGGAGCAGGTAGTACTCCAGCAGGAGCGACCACCGACGAAACTTCTACAAATGATCAACCCAGCAGCGGCGCCCAAAGTACGACGCCTATGACCAGCGCAGGAGCAATATCGTCGTTTGTTGCCGCAGCTGCAGTGTTGTCCATCTTGGGTTAGTACGATCCAGCGCAGGAGATAGAAAAGCATATCCTCATGCCTAACAGGAAGACGACGCGATCAACCCTCCCTTGTGAGGGGTGAGAGGAGGTGAGGATGATTCATCCCAAAACATTGGTATATCATGTCTTGTATGAAATGAAGCTCCACCATAATGATTATTGTTCTCCCGTCCTCAGTCCAGAAGTAAAACATAGTAGTAGTAGCAAAGCATTGTTTGATTTGGCCGACCACAAGTTCATGATCAACTACCTCATCATAGTGGTACTCGTTTGGCGGGGTGGCGCCGTCACATCGAAGCAGGAGATGCTTGAGAGGCAAGCATTATTTTGTCGTAACATGATCTCGTCGTCCTGCTCTTACCACCAGCTGCTGGTTCATGACTAGTACTGGGGTACCAACAAGTACTAATGTAGTATGGGCACTCTATTTGTTCATTAGCACGTCATTCCCTGCTCCCCGCTGCCATTCCCAGATAACAAAAATCTACTACGAGGAGGAGTACGACTACGACTGTGAAAGTGAGATCGAACAAAACCTCATCAATTTATGCTTAAGAAGAAATACAATAGTACGATCATCACAGGGCTCATCATCCTCGCTTATTTCAATCATCACCTTGTTCTCCAACAGCTAGAGCTAGAGGAGCGGAAATAACAGGGGCTCGTGTAGTAGGCTTTTGTGTAGTCGGTTTAGGTGTCCTGGGCTTTCGGGTCGGCTTCGAAGTCGTCGGACGACCTGTCGTTGGAGAAGGTGTAGGGCCCGTCGGATGTGCCGAGGTTGGGGCTGCAGTTAGAGGAGAGGAAATAACAGGGGCTCGTGTAGTAGGCTTTTGTGTAGTCGGTTTAGGTGTCCTGATGTCGTTGGAGAAGGTGTAGGGCCCGTCGGATGTGCCGAGGTTGGGGCTGCAGTTGGTGGTAAACTCGTTGGGCGACTCGTCGTTGGGGAAGAAGAAGGAGGGGTTGTTGGGCGACTCGTCGTTGGTAGAATTGGGTCTGAAATAGAGCAAGAGTTGCCGTTCTCGGAGATGCGCACAGTAGCGTAAGCTGGGCTTGAGCTTGTAGTGATGCTCAGTACGACGACTTTCATTGTCTTGCCATCAATGGTTCCACTCCATGATCCGCCGGCACCAAGTTTTGCCAACAATGAAGACTCGGCGTAACTTAGTCCCTCGTTCCCCGTTGTGGTGACTGTCACTTGATTACCAGCCTCCTGTGTGCCAGAATTGACCCCAGTCTGCCGGTTGAAGGTGACGAAATAATCCGTGGCCGATGCGTCATCGATCTTCGCAAGCACAACAGTTGATGCAGCGTTGCTGAAGTCTGCGATACCATACAGTTTTCCCTCATAGCATGTACCCGCCGACGGGTCGACGGTGGTGCTCTTGGATCCATACCATTGTGTTTGCCAGGACTTTGCAGCATTGAAACACATAGTTGGACCATCATCCATACCATAACTGTACCCCATCATACCTGTTTGATCCGCGTAGGATTGTCCACCCTCGTTCGAGTGAGCATAGCCAAGGTTGTGACCAATCTGTGTAAACAGCAGAAGCAGACGAGGGAAAAGATGACGTGTAAGAGATGTGGGAAGCTCGAGATCCGACGATAATAATATGGAAATCGATAGTACTATCCACGTAGTATTGGTGAAGAGAAAAACGAAGATCGTCTCACCTCATGCATCTGACCAGAAACATAGTTGCACCACTCGTTGCTGTACACCGAATTCCACGAGTTTATGTAAGCATACGCGATTCCATTCATCGTTCCACTTGGGAGGCAGTACATGACGTGATTGGCAAGCTGATTCGGACTGGTGACACCAAACACTGAATTGATCTTCGTCGTTACCGCATTTCTAATGTTACCATCGCTTCCTGGCGCTACCGCAAGAGCGACCTTGATATCTACGACACCATTGCTAATGGCGGTGGTGCCATCGTTGGGGTTGGAGGTCATGCTTCGATTGGGAGCCTTGTCAAATATGAGCTTATTTGCCGAACAGGCCGCATACTGGGATTTGAGATTGGATGTATCAACTCCGTTGCCAAAGACGTCGTTGGAGAGACCGGTCTGGTCCGCAAAGTTGTATTGTCCATCGGTGAGCAGGATGCGCACGGCGAGGACTGTTCTTGTGCCACTTTGGAGCGCCCGGCTGGATTGAAGTGCGGCGAGGTTGCGTTGCTGTTCGGGAGTGCGTTCGATATTGGCATCAACTTCTTCAGTTAGACTCCGATCGAAGAGGCCGTTGCCTTTGCCACCGCGGTTTCCGAATATCTGTGATGCGTCAAGCTTCATTCCCTTGATATCGATGGTTCCATCCGAGAAAACGACAGCGCCAGGAGGAATATGAACGCTGAATTTTCCCGACTTGAGGTTATTCGCCCATCCAGCTTGAGCATTTTTGACTTCGTAAATTGTCCCATCGGGCAGTTGAATGTTGGCGGTGCGTTTCGGACGATCCGTCTGACCAAGCTCGCGACGGCTACTTAATCCAACACGATCTTCGTACTCGACATCTTTGACGAGATATACTCCGAGCTGACTCTCTTGTAAGACGCGGCGATGAATGGCATTATCATGTTGGTCAATGAAGGTACTATCTTCAGTACTGCCTCGGAGAGTCGTCTTGGCATCGGCGCTAAGTAACAACCCAATGATTAGAAATGCGGTGACGACACGATGAGAGAAGATCATGATGATTGCGAAATGAGGATGTGGGTATTGGTTGTGGATAAATGATTGAAGTACTAGATTTCTTTGTGTTATCCTCCTGCCAGAGTTTTTATGACCAATTCAGATGAGTTACTTCTTCATCGTCCTCGCCTTGGGGAGAGTAGGAGTAACAATCAAATACCTCATACATCCTAGATACTCTATTGCAGATCGATCCCATTCACCTTGTGTGACTTGTAAGCTCGGGTAAGGGTTCACACCAGAGTCAGTTTGGGTAACTTCTTGGGGCTTAATTTCATTAGTCGTTTTTGTGAATGGACGTCGGTTTGTGGTATCTCCGCCCCTTTTGACATCTCTCCTACGGTCGTACTTAGAGACTTCTACTCTATCTCTATCTCAGAGTCAGAGTCGACCGGGCGGAACAGCCTTCTCTCTCTCTCAATCCAGGAGATAGGTGACTGCGAGCAGCCTGAATGACCTCTCTTGTACAGACGAAAAAATAGTATGTACTGGAGCTGCTGGCTTGTTACTCCTATGACCCGGACTACTCTGCTCTACCCAGCTATCTAGGAGTAGTAGTTAGTTCTACTCCTACCTCTCTGAGAGTGCTTCTTCAGCAGGAGTGGCACGAGGACGAAATAGAAGAATCGCCAGGTGAGGATGACATCTCAGATTTCATGATGATGTATCTAGAAATATGTTCCAAATAATTACAACTTATGAATTATAAATGATGCGGTCTATAACATTCACCTGACACTGACGACATGCTGCATGGGGAGTCCATATCAATCTGTTCATTAATCATTAATCCCTCTTCAACTTCGGCGCAGTATTTGTATTAGGCTTGACTGTGGGCTTTCGAGTCGGCTTACGTGTTGGAACACGCTTCGTTGGCTTTGCGGTCGGAGGACGAGTTGGGGGCCTTGTTGGAGTAGCCGTGGTCGGCTTAGGAGTAGGAAAATTTGTTGGCTGCCGTGTTGGAGACATCGTCGGGGTCATAGTGGGATGAGTTGACGGTGATACAGTCGGAAATTCCGTTGGATACTGCGACATTGTTGGAGACTCAGATAAAGTGGGGCTCAGTGTTGGCGATTCAGTCGTTGGGCTGGCAGTAGTAGGGGTGCTCGATGGTGAACCGCTCGTTGAGGAGGAAGAAGGAGGGGTTGTTGGGAGCCTCGTTGGGGGGAAAGAAGGAGGGGTTGTTGGGAGCCTCGTTGGTGCATTTGTTACTACGCACGGGTTGCCGTTCTCGGAGATGCGCACTGTTGCGTAACCTGGACTTGAGCTTGTAGTG
>JALLBK010000103.1:0-24084 GCA_036940085.1 Discostella pseudostelligera
GTGATTGGCCGAATACTTATTGAGTTATCGACGGGGCAATTTGTTGCACCCTTACGTAGAGTTCACATAGGAATAGTACGAAAATTAAAGTGCTCTTGGGACACTTGTTTGATCCAGTAGCATGTTGTATGATGATTGAATGCTATTGAATGGTACACCAACACCAATGCCGTCAATAGTCAATAGGAGTACAACATTTATGTCACGACGATGAATGCTTTCTAGGAATTGAACTGCTTCGAATCCTTGGAATCAACCAATATCCCCCGCCATCATGGGTGTTACTAACGATGAAGTCGACGGTGCCGATGACTCCTGTCCAATCTGCCTCAATGATATGTCCGCCGCCGATTCTCAACACCCCATTCAATGCCCTACCAAGTGCAACTTCAACTTTTGCCTTCACTGCCTTGCCTCCCTCTTATCATCGTCCAAGGATGATTATGAAATGGCAAGCGATGGTAATCGGCATGTAAAAGTTCGCCTTAATTGCCCAAATTGTCGCGCAGATATTTCGCAATCGATCGAGGGAATTATTCTGTTGCGTCGCAAGGCGATTGTGGCGGAGCTTCAAAAAGTGCCCGACAGCGAACTTAGTGCGCAGGAGCTGCAGTGTAAATATTGTGATGATAGAGATTTAATTGCAAAGGATATCAAACCGCCAAGAAAAGGGGCCAAGCCTCTTGAAATCGATCCTACGTTACTGGGAGGTCTAGAATTTGCCATGAGTCTGCAAGAACAAAAGTATGTGACACAGCTAATGACTTCCGGATATCCAGATCAATTATGCCAGGCTGCTCAAATTCTTTCAGGGACTGCAGATCTTATCCGGAGAGGTATGGTTCCAACTGTGCAAAGCTCTAGAAATAACACTCCGAACAACAACATCAACACAGTAGCCGCCAATACTACACGCACTACTGCTGCATTGCAAGCTGCCAACTCCAATGCTACCATGCGCCATGGATATTCAAATGCCGGAATACGAACCAACCGCTCTCGAGATGGCGAACGAGAAACCCACGTTACACACTTCCAAAAAGAGATGGAAAAGAAGGCACGTGAAAAAATGAGACGTCCACTCCCGGCCCGCATGCCTTTAAGCGTTACGATGAGCACCGGGGAGTTTGAGAAAATGGCGTTAAAGTCTCGTCGGGGGAATGGTGTAACAGATCTGAACGAGCAGCCAAAGTCGTGGCTAAAGGCATTACTTGGGCGAGGCACAGAGGCATTAAATAGTGGTGCATCAATGACGTTCGTAGACGATGAATGGGATGGAACAGTCGCCGATGCGTTCGCAAGAGCACGCATCGGTCCTGTTCCAGGAAATAGAAACCAGCTCCATGTTCAGAAACGAGTTAGCTCGAAAAATCCTGTGGAGCAAATCGGAGTGAAAAACATTCTCGCCATGGGGGATACTAATGATGGAGAAAGTAGCCAAGGACGAAGGCCGCCTGTAAGATATCAGCGCGTGTTGGTGGCGAGTGTGCGAGGTCAAGCCGGGAAGTCGGGGATTATGAAAGGAGATGTGGTCACGCATGTGAATGGAGAGGTGTTCCTGGGAAATGCCGATGCATTAAACACACTTCTGGTGAACGCATACGAAGAACAAGGGAGTGATGGTGTGGTGACAATTGTTGTCAATGCTGAAGCCTGCACAGCAGAGGCATTGAGTTTACGTTCTCGTGTTCGGTAAGTGGTAGTATGATGGGGTAGAAATTCTAGTAAGCAGAGTGGTCTACGATCGGGGAATCAATAGTAGTGGATATCCATTTGTAAACTAATCGCTGGTAGATAATTTCGCATCAGTATTTCACGTCACTCATATATCCGGCACCACCCCCTCAACAAAGCCAGGACTCGGCAAGTCTGGATTGCGGTAATTGGCCACAGATATCAGCAAGTTAGAATTCACAAACTCCATCCAGCCCTCCAGCATTTTCTCTGACTGGGGAACAGTTCGTTTGTAAGGTGCACAATCATCACCAAATACAATAGCACCCGGTGCAGCAACGCCCAGGAAATTTTGGAGATCGTTGACAACGCCTTCTTTGGAATGATCGCCGTCTACCACTATCAAATGGCAGAGTTGATCGCCCATTGTGTTCTCGGCTTCTTTAAGCGTGACTTTGCTATCACCCCACACAATGCGAAAATTATCGCCATATCGAACTGTCATCTTATCTGCAGTTGGGGAAGCACTGCCGACCGCTTTAAGATCCCAACCCCAGTAGTTTACGTTGATGCCTTGTTCTTTTTTCAGAAACGACAGGAATAACATGGCAGAATGACCTATCGGTATCGAAAAGAAACGATTTGGTAGTGTGCTATGGTATCAAATCCGAATTGATGCAAAGTGTCTCACCTCCATTAAACCCCGTTTCACATACGTTCACCGTGACTTCCTTGCCTATTTCACTTCGTTTCTTTTGAGTATCAATCACTTGTCGCATCGCCTCAGCGTATCGGTAGGTTTGGTATGCGTTGGTACCGACATGCCCAACAAAACTTTTCCCAGTTTCATTTTCATTGTGCCATTCGTTCAAAGTTTCCCACGCCCGCAGTACTCTTGCATCAACAGCAGATGATATTTGAGTTCGACGATAATGTCTTGGTATACGGATCTGGGTGTCTGATTTCACGAAAGATGTACTGTCTGTGGAGGCATGAAGTACGGTGTGATTACCATCGGTCAAAAACTCCTTCACCTCACCTAACCATACCGCATCTAATGCAACTAATCCACCGATACCAACTTTACGATACAGTGAGGTGAGCGTATGAAGTGTGTTCGCAGTGAGTTGCTCATCATGAACTGCCATTACTGATTCAACCATCTCGCGAAGAAAAGGATGTCCCACCCTCAGCAAAGCAATCTTTTCGACTGTTGCATCCGATAGAGTTTGCAATGTTGGTCCAACCAACAAGTGAATTGGAGGCGCATCAACGGAACCATTGCTGCTATCAAGAGATTTGTTTGGATCAACAACACTAAATTTGTTTTCGTGAAACAACTTGCTGACAACCTCAATGCATCGTTCATCTCTAAAGGCCAACCAAACTGCACGTCTCGGTACCAATAGACGATTGCAGTAAGGTTTGTTCATGACCGCCCTCTGAGCAATGGCAGCTATAAGGCTGAACCCCCCTAGTTCTCTGCAGCTCGATGATGGAGAAATATTAACTTCAACATAATCACCCTTCAATGTTGAGTCCATTGCTATCTTGGAGGCAAATTGTATTGCCTCCTCCCTTTGTTCGATGCTCATGAAATCTATCACAGTGTTGTTTGTAGACGAACTGATTGCCCTGGAACATTTGTCTTCGTCAAATTGATGGGAGAGACTATAGTTGTTCAATATTGGTGCAGTATCTTCCTGCCATCGCCATCGAACAATATTCCAAAGAGAAAAGACTAACGCCACAACAGCTTGTCTGGTGTTGAAACATTTTGATCGAGGATGGCGACGTCGACGGTCGATGTCACCATCGGTTCGCTTGGAAGTGCCATCGATCGAAATCATCTGCCCATACCATTGCATAGCTGAATTCCGCATCCCCTTAAGCTTAAGAAGAGGAAATGACGAGGAGGAGGGGCAGTGGCAGTGGCGGTGGTGCAGAGATGGAGCGAGGAACTACATGCACTCAACATGTGCATGGTCATCGTCATGCTAGGGTTCTACTGCTCTCCGATCTTTCTTCCCGCCATTTTCTCAACTCGAAAGATAGCGGGAACTCGAAAGATATGGCGAAAGATATGGCGGGAAATAAAAGTTATGGCGGCCAGACCAAGATCCCTCCGAATCAATCTATCGCCTCATCGGCCTCGCCGCCGCCGCCGCCAGCCCAGGTAGGGCCCAAAACTTCACCATCACCAAGCAAAATCACCATATCAGCATTCATCTGCCATGCCGGCCTCCATCCTCGCATCGCAATTCAACTAACGATGGCGGCAACGTTGCGACACCTCCTCCTTCATGTTTGTATAATACCCTTGTTCGTTGTACACACATTCCATATCCATTCAACGGTTTCATTTTCACATCATCCATCGTACATCAACTCGGTGCTCAATCCCGACGGTGGCGATGCATCATCACCGCGTGTCAGTAAAACAAAACCAAAACAACATCGGCAGCAGCAGCGTAAGGAAATTACTACTAAGAATCGAACAGATCTAGAGACATGGAGAATATTTGGCATAGATGTTGATCCGGATGCACTTGGAACGTCAGTCACTACACGAAATGTTGCAGAGACCGACAATTCCATTCCATCGCCCGATCGCTCGTACTTGTCTCCACCAGTCCTGGCATCTCTTCTATCTCGTCTTCGAATCAAATCAGACACAGTGGCTTCTAGTATCAACGATGATGAAAGCATAATAGTACTACCGCCTCAGCTGAAAGATGCTCGTGTTGTTCGACGTTCCATCGATGCACGTAGACGAAGAGGTGCACCGCCCAAATACTCTTATGTTATTGATGTTACCCTATCCAAAGAAGTGGCATCGCATCAGCTTAAATTATCGCATCAACCAGGAAGAATGGAACGACTTGTAATACAAAAAGATAGAATCAACGATACTACAAAAGAGGGAATACTACTACCAATTACAAACCATGGCATCGAATCCAACACCAAACAAAAGATAATCATTGTTGGAGCCGGACCTGCGGGTTTGTTCTGTGCATTATCATTAGCCTCCTCTGGATTATTCACACCAATTGTATTGGAAAGGGGGAAACCGGTAGAAGCTAGAGGGAAGAGTATTGGTGCACTTATCCATCGAAGATCGATTGATCCTGAATCCAACTTTAGTTTTGGGGAGGGTGGAGCAGGTAACCTTTTCATGTGCTCATTTGAGCTCAATTGACAGCGAGTTTGGTCACTTCCGAATGCTGATACTAGTCTCTCTTGCACTTTATTTTCTTTCGAAGGCACGTGGAGTGATGGCAAGCTGACAACACGAATCGGACGCAACAGTGGTCCTGTCAGGTACGGTTATGTAGTGCAACAAAACAGTTTGACTCGATGATGAATGAAGCCTCAATTGTCACATCACCATCGTATCAGGTTTGTCCTAGAAACTCTAGTGAAATATGGAGCTCCGAATAAAATTCTAGTCGAGGGGTGAGATACATGCAATTTATTCCTTGACGCGATGTCTACCGTTATGCTAACGTTGCATGTTGCAGATCGCCGCACTTGGGTACGGACAATTTAGTTCGGCTATTGCGGAATATGAGAGCTGACTTGAGATCAATGGGAGGAGAGATTCATTTTGGCGCTCGGTACGTATATCATTCTCCCGCATAGTTAACTTGCCAACTCGCAATGAATCTCATAGTCGTCCTACTTCATTTCCAGTGTCAATAAGTTCCACATTGAAGGTGGTACCATCACGGGAGTGGATGCAATATGCACACCGTCGCAGGAGCGGAACAATCCTAATTGTGTATGTGTAGACGATGAAGAGATGACAAAATCTTTTCATGGAGATGCTGTAGTTCTTGCCACTGGTCATTCAGCTCGCGATGTCTATTACGAGCTACACAAATCAGGTGTTGCGCTAGAGGCAAAAGGATTTGCTGTAGGATTTCGAGTAGAACATCCACAGGTAGAGTGCAACACTTTCACAATGTTTCTCGATGACTAAAGCCGAATTGCTCAGAATTCACAACCGACCTTGCTTCACTATGATTATCAGTGCCTGATCAATGAGATTCAGTACGGAAAAGATTGGGGAGACAGAGTTGTACGTCTTCATGCATGCATTTCATGTTACTAATCGATCGTGAAAGGCATTCATCTCACAATATGAATTACTACTACTCAAGGTCACGAAGCGGTCGTCGACCGATGCTGCTAACACTGAGCATTTCTCAAAAGATGAAAAAGACTTTGAGCGCCATTCAGGAGTGCTACCGGTAGCATCCTACAGGCTTGCTACAAATGAAGCAAATGATGGTAATTCAACACGAGGTGTCTATTCGTTTTGCCAATGTCCAGGAGGCCAGATCGTGCCATCGTCAACAGAAGAAGGTGAGCTATGCATAAATGGAATGTCGTTTAGCAACCGGGACTCTCTTTGGGCAAACAGTGCGTTAGTGGTGACAGTGTCACCAGACGACGCAATTTTAGACTCTTACCGATTGCTTCATGGCAGTCTTGCCGGTCTGGAGTTCCAGCGCGATATGGAGCGAAAAGCGTACGAGTTAGGAGGTGGAGGTATGAGAGCTCCAGTGCAACGGCTGACTGACTTTGTGAATAGAAAGAGATCAGAAACTATCCCGTCATCTTCATATAGACTCGGTGTGACATCCGCGGATTGCCATGATATTTACCCAGAGCCACTTTACAATGCTCTTGTGCATGCATTAGTTCATCAATTCGAGAAAAATATGCCTGGATTTCTCTGCGACGAGGCGCTGCTGCATGGCGTCGAGACGAGAACATCCAGTCCAGTCCGTGTACCCAGAGACGGCGGCACTCTTCAAGCAGTCGGCGTAGACAACCTGTTCCCTTCGGGAGAAGGTGAGAAAACAAATTGTCAAATGTTGTTCCATTTCGTATCTTCCTCTCATTCTCTTTTCGTCTTTCGTGTAGGAGCTGGTTTTGCCGGTGGTATTGTTTCGGCTGCTGTTGATGGCATATTGGTTGCAAATGCTATCATGACGAAGTTCGTTCCGCTACATAGCAACACTCTGTTCAAAGATGTGGGTGCAGTTACATTTGATTATTGAAGGCGAGGAATTAAATAATTCTTAGATAATAATACTCTACAGTCCCGCCGTCAGAAACATTCATTCAAATTCAGCAGATGTTTTACCTCGCAAGTCGTCACGTATCATAATCATCTTATCATCGCATTCCGCCACGCATTGTGGAAATCAATCATTTCACTGCCATAGCTTTCCGGCAGTATGACTGCTCCAATGTTATACAACAGAGCTTCTCTCCATTGAGAGTACCCATCCTGTGTCATGGTGGACTCTTCCTCGAATAAAGCAATGCGACGACGTACATTTCTCATGCGTTCACGTTGCATCCCACGATCATCTTCATCATCACTATCTTCCACTTCCACCCAGCGACCATTCCCGGTCCTCCGGAGACTTCTGCGATTTTGCACAAGGAAGAAGGACGGCAGAACTTGAGGAGTCATTTCATATGACGCATAAATGCCCCAACAACTTTCTAGGATGAATCCCCAGTTTCCATTGTGTGATCGGCGAACAACATACGTCGGAACGTCTCTCCCTCCGACGGTGATACGAACGTAGGCACCACTGGGACGCGAAGGAAGGTCCAAAGAATGATTCACAAACCGCCACTTCATTTCTATTCGAGGAGCGGGCACCTCGGCGCCTGTTCTTTCGGAGAAGACATCGAATAGCTGAGTGCCATTGAGAGTAGTTACACAATCTCCGACAACTCGAGGGTAAGCTTGAAGTACGGTTCCATCACGAAGGAAGACGAGCTTTCGAGCATCTTGTCCATTCCACCACGGATCCCACGATGTCCAATCATTACCAGCACTTTCTTTGAAACGAAAAGACCAAACGACAGCTGCATGATTGTTTGACGACCCGTCGAAGCATAATTCTTCCTTGGAAATCTCATTTCGAGTTACTGCATCATTGATTGCAAAAGTGTACGCTTCCATTGCTGCACATATTCCATTGGAAGAAGTTACTTCGTCGCTGATCATGTTTGATCGGGTAAGAAGATTACGAGCGGTAGGACTCACAATTGCCTTCCGCGACCAAAGGCGGTTGCATCGATCAATCCATCCGGCATTATCTTTGGATACGGCATCGCAGAGCTCAGTATTGCATGCACGGACATGGCAGAGCGAGGCTACGTCCAAAAACTGGAACATGTGACAAAGTGCATCTACTGGAAGGCTTGTTGGTGATGGGTTACTGCAGCGTTGTATTGCAAAACAATCATAACCTCGCGGTATTGAGATGGATTTGATGGACAACCCAAATGGATCGCTCGCATTCTCATGGTTGCATGGTGGAATCGTGCTGTTGCAGCTGGTGTAAGAGGTCGATTTGAAGTCACTTAGATGATGCAACGAATCATCAATTGTTCGAGTACCTCTATCTCCACTTGGCTCACTGCTGACGACAGGAGCAGGTCCGCAGAAGTCACTGACAGATTGTGATACTACACGCGGGCGGCATAACGAGCAGCAGGATAAATGCGAGGACTTGCACCACGGCGATATGATATTGCTTGTTTTGTCTTCACACAACACTCCTTGAAGTGCATCAAGATCAAAGCAGACTCCACTGAGAGTTCCTCCATCATCGTCGTCATCATCAAAGAGGCTGTCGTAGGTGCCAATGCTACTGGCTGTAGACATGTTGTTTGAGTGATTTCCTGTTATTTGGCTGCGGCAAAAATTAATGGATAGGTAAAGAGAGGAGTAGATATTCTTGAGATCTGGTTCTGCTTGAATGGTTAATCAATACATATCATGCGCATCGTTCATCGTTCAGTGAGGCATCGCAAATCGCTATCGCACCCGTATCTAGAGTCTCTCTCTAGAGAGGCTGAATATCTAGGATATTATTATGACCAGGAGTTGACACGTGAAACAGAAGAAACAAAAAATCTAAGAAAGAGAAGATGAGCTTCTCACGAACACCGCGCCACATACAGCCACTCCTAATTGTCACATTGCACATGGTACTCCAAGAGGTTCAACATTTATCACCTCAATGCTTTCCCAACAAAAAGTTTCGCGTCTCGTGCATGCTGAATCACTGCATCCACGTACCGGACGTATATCTTCCATAAAACCGATCATCAGTCGCCAGAAGTCTGAAGTAGATAGGCTGCATCTCCAGGTCGCGTTATCATACCTGGGCTCAGGTTGGATTTGGTCGTTCCTAAGTAGTGATCTAAAGAACACGAAGGAACCATACGTCAAAAGCATCTCGAATATTTTCGGATGCTATCTCGAAATGTATTCTTTATGCCGAGTTGTGAATACCGATTGAATGACACATGGATGCCAGCCTTAAATAAAGTACCAGGGCGTCTACCGCGTAGCAGGAGTACCATAGATGCAAGTACGAAGGGCAAAGAAGAAGAGAGAATGAAGTGGAGGATGGAAAGTCGGAAGAAGCTTCTGACAGCTTCTGACGCGCAGAGAAGCGATCGAGTATTTGTCAAGTCGAGTCGAAAAAGTACCACTTCCACGTGTACACTAGTCCATAGGGAGTGGTCGGTGGTCGCGGCGGCATCATGATCAACAAAATAATTCGTCGCCAGCATAACAGCGGAGATATCCCGAACATGTTCTGAGGATGGTTTCTCTCATTGTATTCAGTAGGAGGCGGAAATTGCCATATGACGATGAAGAACGCCATTGCGGTTTCAGCCTTGTCTGGGCAAAGGGCAAGCAGAAAGGTAAATTTGGATGCAACCTGATACATTATCACCCGGAATAACTATCATACATTTTTCTGAACGTTGAGCCCTCTATCAATGACTTAATATCTTGCGGGCAAATGCGCTTTTCACGAGATAGTGAGATCCCAAGTATCCCCCCATGTCTGAGCATCTACTCCTTCACAAAATTCTCGCTCGCTCGGTCTCTCAATACACTCTCTCATCCATCTATTTTCGAAGACGAAGCAGCAAACTTTTATTCCCCTTAATTTTCTTCTGAAGCTGGAGCAATCCATACAACAATGCCTCTGCGGTGGGTGGACATCCCGGAACATAAATATCCACGGGTACAATTCGATCGCATCCCCTTACCACCGAGTAGGAGTAATGATAATATCCACCCCCGTTGGCACACGATCCCATCGAAACGACCCATCGCGGTTCTGGCATTTGATCGTACACTTTACGTAATGCCGGTGCCATTTTATTTGTTAGGGTGCCAGCCACAATCATAACGTCGGACTGGCGAGGGCTAGCGCGGAAGACCATACCGAATCGTTCCATATCGTATCGGGAGGCGGCGGCGTGCATCATTTCGACGGCACAGCATGCTAAGCCGAAGGTCATGGGCCAGAGACTACCCTTGCGTGCCCAGTTGACTAGATCGTCGACGCGAGAGACGGTGTATTCGACTTTGTTGTTTACGGGGACACCGCCGGTACCGGTAAGGAGCTCGTCGACTCCATCGAGGCGGGTTAACTATCAGTAATGATTAGTTGCAAAAACAGAGCCGCGTAGGGTAGAATATTGAGCGAATGAGAAAGATCAGATTGATGGATAAATCATCGTTAACACGACGACCTACGCCACGCCTACGACGCGGCGCAGGTCGCCGCCGTCAAAAACTATGATCTTACCGCGGAGGTGGTGGACGATGCCTTGTCGGACATGCTTCGGCAGATGATATTGCTGCGAGCGAACTTCTTGGACTGCTGCACTAGGGCGGCACCCCTCGTTCGAGAGAGCGGGTGCAGTCCGCGACGAAGTACTGATGTGGTGGCTGACAGCATCATGGTCGTCATGGTCATGCTGTTTTTGTGGGGAGTGGGGAGTCGAATGAATAAGTGCGATGCGGTGGGCGAGAGGAGGGATCTCAAAAGCTTGCTCGATACTATTTCCCCCTGGGGATATTGAAGTTTGAATTTTACGGCTTCCTCTGTAGCCCGAGTAACACGAGGGGGTGAACGAAGGCTTTTCACCAACAACCCCTCCCTACGCGCACCATGTTGGCGATTATGGGTACGGACTCACCGTATGTAATATCGCTAAGGGGTGGCCACCTCCATGCATCATCTCCGGTCCATCGCAGCACCAGCAACATCACCATCACCATTCTCATTCACTATGACCATGACCATCGACCCTCGATAGCGACGGATCCTTCATAATAATAATATGTTGACCATGTCCATGTCTACCTTCAAGTTTGACTTCTCTCCAACATTAGAAGGAGGAACAGCATCAGTAGAATCAAGCACTGCGGATGGACAATGCAAAGTACTCAACGCACAAAATGCTGATGCCGCAAATGCCAATGCACTGATTGCCAAGTTACTACATCGAGCTGAAACGAATGCCAATGCATGTGCACTCTGGAATGCATCGTCCAATATGATATTGTCCATAAATGGCGATAATAGCAATAGCATCAATGATTGTGTTCCGAGTGGAAAAAATGAGAAGGAGGAGTTTGCACCACTACTCCGCTTTCAGAGCCACGAAAGCATCCATTTGGCATCATCGACTAATAGTTTACCTACCATGGAGAAGTTACGATATGTCCTTCCAAAACACACACTTTCGGATACAACAACCGATTTAATACCGGGGGTGTATGAGGGTGGATTGAAAGTGTGGGAATGCTCCATTGATCTATGTCGTTACCTCGCGGACATCACATGTGAGCTGCCATCGATGATGGCAGATGATGCCATGCCGACTGCAACCTCGAGTTTGGCGGAGGATGATTTAATACATGTACGAGCGGCAGTGAAGAGATGCATAGAATCGGATGGTACAACTTTGGAACTTGGATGTGGACATGGACTACCGGGATGTCTCATAGTACGGGAGAAAATTCGTAGAAGTGTGGGTAGGGTACCGATACAACAAAATGTTTTTTCAGCGGATGATAGCGGTGATAATTCGGTGGTTATATTTTCTGACTTCAACGACTTTGTTTTGCATCATGCTACAATACTCAATGCACAGTTGAATGTCTCTGGGATGCGGCACGACGACGGTGTGGCAATGGATGAATGTCGGATTGCACAGGCTTTATTAGAACGGTCAATATTTGTTGGCGGGGATTGGATGGGGCTATCGCAGAAGTTATCGTGTGGCATGCTACCATTGCCAGGTGGTGCTCGACGGCAGTCGAATGTGGATGGCAATCGTTTGGATCTCATTCTAGCATCCGAAACAACTTACACACCAGAGTCCTGCGAAGACACCGCATTCTTCATGCTACGACACTTGAAAGTTGAGGTTGGAGTTGGCCTTGTAGCAACGAAGAGATTCTACTTTGGTGTAGGTGGAGGTACTGACTTTTTCACGGCTGCCTGTGAGACGTTATCGATGAGTGACACTGGGCAATTCTCCGATTTGCGCTTGAGTGTAAGAGTTGCTCAATCCTATGAAAGTGGCATTGCAAATATTCGGGATTTACTCGAAGTGCGATGCCGACGGAAGTAGGCTCAATATGATACGGAATTTCAATAACGGACGCATGTGTCCACAATGTAGACTATTCATTTATTAATAGCGAACCGAACTCATACGCAATTCCGTCTCCCCCCATCATTTCTCTCCCTAAGCATCACAAGATCGAAACCCTATGTTGTTCACTCATTGCGCGGATGACTATGATAACGGATTGGCGCATGTGCCGGCAAACGCAACAACTTCTTCAATCCATCCCGAATTTTCCCCACAATACGTTGATTCGTCGATGTTTTATTCCAAACGCTCAAAACGTCTTCATGTCCACGTACGGAAATGACAGCACCACAAATCTCCCCCTCGGGTACATCCGGAAACCCCCCCAATAATGATAGGAGCACCTCCTCCCAATATCGTGATCCAAGTAAGCCTCGTTTTGGCAATCGTACCGTCCATCGTCCTCCGTGGGAATTGTACGGATCCTCCCATGTTGGCTTCACCCCCTCACGAAAAAAATGGTAGTCGGTGGTCGCCGGTAGCTCATGCGGACGGACTAAATAATTATATATGGCCCAAAATTCCTCAACGGAGCGACAGGTCCCAATGAGCTTTACGGCATCGGTAAAAGAATCCTTGTCGGCAATCGAGGCGGTGGCCTCGCCGTCAATGGCCGAATTGCCCTTTTTGGTACGACGCATGTAGTAGAAAGAGTAGCCGGTTTGTAAAGTCGTGCTCTGGTGTGGAGAAGAGGAGATGATGAAAATTGCAGTACAAATGATTAGAGTGCGGCAAACGGATCAGCGAGAAGAGCAATGATGTAACGGTGTCAGAAATCATGGGGCATATCTGATTGACGACGAACGACGATGCATCATCGCAATCCAATCGAACGCAGAAAAGTCTTACCGTCATCTTGGTGATTGGAGAGGGGAAAAGTCAAGGATCGAAGCGGGAGGATATCGTGAGGATGAAGAGGCTGGTGGATGACCAATTCCTATGCCAATGAGGACGATATTATATTATTTGATAGGGGGGTGGGTATTGGTATTGGTATTGATTTGATTGAAATGTTGTGGAATGTGGAGGAATGTGGGATAGTGATAGTGATAGTGACATGTGGCAAAAAGGGCGGGAACTATATGAGGTTTCCCGCCAAATATCATTTCCACGCGTGCAAGAAGCGAGCGCATCGACCACATAGACTCGAGTCACCGATCTCCCGCCAAATATTTGCGACGTGAAGGGTGATTTCTTAGTCGAGTCAAAGATTTCCTGCTAATATCTGCCACGAGTCAACTATCTCCCGCCAAATCGGCATTGCGTTGGCGGGGAATGACAATGAAATCTTTGGCGGGTCCTCGCGTCGCAGCAGCAATAGCAAGCAACCATCCAGCATGCATGAGTCTGCATGATATGAGTTCAACCATTCAAATTATTCACATCACTGTTATTATCGTCGATGTCATTGCTCCCTTATTGATCGAGTGTCTTCGAGCACGACGAAGAATTGATTGCAATGCCACCCGCAACGTCAGAACCAGTCCATCTACAGCCATTTTGATATTGGTCTACTGCTACACTCACATTGGGGCTGTGATCTGCATCCATCGCGTCTTGATCGTCCCCTACGCCAATCTGCATCGCCATTGTCATTGCACGACGATGACGAAGCCGGGTCAACCATCCATCTCAAAACGCACGCGCAGCAAGATCAAACAAACGACGTTACTCGACTATAAAGTGTCAGGGAGGCAGCAGCGACGGATGTCAGTGTCAGCGGTGGCAACTACTCGTGACGATGCCTCTGCGGTAGTAGCAGCACCGGCGGCATCAAGTGATTCCAATGCCACTGAGGCAGAGAGTCGTCTCTCGTCATCCAGCAGCAGCACTCCGTCGTGCCATGATACTACAAAACGCACTACGCGAACAGAATCTATCATTGACAATGTCGCCGCCACCACTGACAACAATCGACGAGCTAGGAACGATCGTCGCCGGGTAGCCAACAATGCTGCCACGACGGCGTCGGTAGCACCCACAGCACCTGAAACAACGACAGTAGCAGCGACAGTAGCAGTAGCAACGACAAACAGTCAATTGAGGGACAACCCTACAAATGATGATGATGACCCAGCCACAAGTATTAGCAACAAGAGGGCAAGGCGAGACAAACGTACCAAACTATGTCACGTTCTCTTATCTGATACAGACAATGCATCTATGACAGGCAGACGGTTGACACGGCAGCAACTACAGCAGCAGCAGAATACGATGGAGACCGTCACACCTTCCCCCGATTCTGTCATTGAAAATAATGTACTTGAGTTATCGAAATCATCCACCAGTACGAGTAGTAGTGTTGAATTGGTTGAGAAATTGGAAGGCACAGGATGTAGCAGAGAAGATGATGTTGGTTGCTCTACCCCACTCAATGGTACCGGCCAGGGAACAAACACTCAAACGGAGGAGAATTCGACAGAGAATAATGGAGCCGGAGAGAGCAAGTTAGCTCCTCCTCCTCTTCTTCCCCAATCATCCGTAGTGACCGTGGATAGACTCGAGGCACTGCAAACCCGACGTCGACCGTCAACGATGATAGACGAGTTTCAATCGACACCGAATTGTCCAAACTATCCCTCGCAGGTATCATCCGCACTAAAACCCACATTTCATCAACCTTGGCAACAACCCTATCAACCGGCAATTTCCAACAAACATTGTAGTGGTGCAGCAACAACAACAACAACAACAACAACAACAACAACAACAACATCATTACCGCCGGGAGTGATTGACATTGATGCCATACCACATGCATGCTGTCTCCACTCACACCATTCTCACTCTGGATATTCATGGATATCCTCCCAAAGTAGATGTGGTTGTGCTATAGACTCCAATCATAATAGTTCCGAATGCATAACTGAGGCGTATTTAGCAAGTTATGGAGTCCTTCGATTTGGTACAGTTGGATTGGCTTGCGTTGCCGTCAATGATGCAGGGAAGAAGAAGGGTGAGAAGGCAGTAGTAAATGAGAGTGATTGGAAGACAGAGCAATGGTGGCTCGAACAGACACGAAAAGGGATGGAGGCAACTGCTTCACCAATTACAAAGTCAGGACACTCGCTGCTACGTTCTACCTCGTCTCGAGGTCGCGCCTCCTCCATACTTTCGCAGACCGTTGTGAGACATATTGACTACATTCAACGGCAACCGAAATTCACCCTTGATATGAGGAGGACACTCATGGATTGGCTATTGGAGGTCACCGAGGAATACAAGCTATCCTCGGAAACGTTTTGGTTGAGTGTTAGATTGGTGGATAGAAGTTTGGCTTGTTCCTACGGAGGCGAGAAGGGTAGTGGTAGTAGTAATAGTGCTACGACGAGCAAGTGCATCATTGGAGAAGAGATGATGGTGCCAACAGAGAATATTCAGCTTTTGGGGTGGTGAGTTTGTGAACTATGCTTTTCTGGTTTATTCAATACCCTAATATCATGGATACTCGCTCACGCCGTCTCGTTGTTCAATGCATCTAGTGCCTGCACCCTCATTGCATCCAAACTAATCGAAATCATCCCACCCACCGCCGATGATTTCGTCTACATTACCGACAAAACCTACACGAGGAATGAGGTCCTTGAGATGGAGGCGAAAGTCTGCAATGCTCTCAAGTTCAATTTCAATTACGCTACGCCATATAAATTCGTTCATCGATTTTTGAGAGCTAGTTATGTAAGTTCACACTGTTCTACATCGGCGAGTATGCTACCAGATGGCAACATCATGCGATGCTACGGAGTGATACATAATGGGATGAATAGCGAGACCAATGCCATGTTGAAGATGCTAGTGTTTTACCTCCTTGACTTGGCAGTGCTTGAGTACAAGTTGATGAAGAAGAAACCCAGCCTTGTTACTGCGGCCGCGGTGTACCTTGCCCGTGCTACGCTTGGTATTCGCGAATCCACTTTGTCGTCGTTGGCCTCGTCATCCCCTCTGTTTGACATCCCGACTGAAAATGGAAGTATCAACTCCGTCCACGGCAATTCACCGAAGTCTAAGAGCTATTGGACCAAAACCCTCGAGTACTACACTGGCTACGATGTGAAAGATCTTGAGGACTCCGTTCGACTATTGCATCGCCTTCAACAAAACGCTGAGAATTGTCATCTAGTTGCTATATTCAACAAGCACAAGAGTGCCAAGTGTAATAGGGTGGCAATGAAGACTGTGTTGCACGAAGATGATTTGGGCTTTCGCTAGAGTGAAAAGAGAGGAATTGTTGTGACTCGGACGAAAATTTGTTGTGCAAGTGCACACGTACATTTTACTATTCATAATATCAATCATTGATTCACAGATACAGCCGGTCTGAAAATATTCGTTTTCATTTGTCGAAGAGTCATTTGCATCCTTCCTTTTTGTATACTTTCCGCGTAATTATGATCTGAACACAGATCTTGTTGTTTCAAGTCATCCGACGCCTTACTTTCGGTCACCACGGAGCTGCGTCTGGAGCAGCACTCTCATATGAACTTGCAGCATATTTAACCATATCGTCATCATCATCGTTGGCCCCTTCTACATCGTATTTATCCGTATCACCATATTTCTTTGTTGGTCTCCAACACAACCGTCTTCGAAATTTATCGAATCGTCTACTCATCTCTCCTTTGATTTCCGTAAACCGCACACTTTGTCCATCAACACTTTTTCCATTATCACTGGTAAACGAGGCAACGTGATACTTGTCAGCATCAGTGTAATTGTCAACCTTCGGTCGAAGGCAACACGAAAAGATAATACGTAAGCGTCGCTTGGGCTCATCAGCGTCATTTATTTGTTTCGTCTTCAAGTACTCATTTGTCTCAGGGGTTAGATACTTGTCCTGTTCGAATGGGGTAATATCCTTCTCGTCATCATCATCTTCGACTCTACGTTTGAGACAATTACAAGCGCATTTGCAGCAGGGCAGCGCCTCCATCCCGGTGACATCTTTAAATGTTTCTCTGTCAATAAGAAACAGTAATCCGAATAGAGTAGCTACTCCGGCGAGGATCCCTAGCGTGACATTGACAAAAGTATTGCTACCTCGAGAGGTGTTCTTGTTGTATAGACTATTCGTTGATACTGATTGTTTTGCCTGGTTGTTGCATGGATGAAGTAGGAGCCGACTAATGAGCCGCCTACCGCCACTACTATTTGTTTTCGAGTTGCATGCGTAGGTTAGTCGTCGTCGGTTCGATGACAGGACACTTCCACTCTCTTCGATCAATGATCCGGATGCCGACAAGAGGGCAAACAAGAAGATTGCTCTATTCAATGTATTCCTCCGAGTCATGGTCCAATATAATTCTTTGATAATGGTTATGGTGGGTGACGGCAACCCCACAAACTGGTGGTAGTGGTAGGAAGTTTGTGTTCAATTTGTTTTCTTTTCTGTGACCGATCGCGCCCAGCTTGCATGAGAAAGATCCGATTTCATGTTCGCTCAAATTGAGGATCATACCAATTCCCTCAAACATAGCCCTGACCAAGAGAAGCCGAATTCGAGCCGCCCCTCTACGTACGGTACGGTACGGTACGGTACGTACGTTACTCCGACTACCTACTCCCACTATGGTACACGTGGCAACATGAGTTCCACGTGCCCATGTTGTGTTATTGATGGCTGATTGATCCAAATCTATCCAAATGTGAGAGTACTACTACTATCCAGGTGAAGTAACTTGAATGAATAACCAGATTGTAATATTACCGAACATATTCATTATTTCTCGATGATACCAGCACAGTGGAAAGAGTCTCTACCTCTACCTCGTAAGCAGCTGCTCGTGAGTACTTCGCCCCCATGTGGGTATTGTTGTGTAGATATCCAAATCCTTTGCATCTTTCATATTGGTTATACTCGTGAACTATCATCTACTATCATCCCATATTGTATTCGGATTTATTTCTCGTCTTTTGCTACCTCATTGGATAATCCGAGACTCTCGTACGTGTGTCCCGGTGGCAATGGAAATCCATCGACACTGTGCCAATGTTGTGTTGTAATGATGTGTTTATGTGCCCGCATATGGAGAACGAGGATGCCGATGGGCATTGAACAAACGCATAATGTGAACACGAGTGTATAGAGATTTGACAATGAATATATGCAACTCATCAAGACCATCCTATGCTGAAAGCTGAAAGAGAAGGAACAAGCGACACAAGATATCTACACCCTTAAGTACTCACGCTTCTGAAAATCGAACAACTAGATTCTCGGTAGGAATATCTGCAGCCTTGGCCACATCATTATTGGTGATTGCTTTATATTTTTCAGTTGTGGTGATGTTTAGATAGATAATGAAATTGATCGAGCAGCAAGATTTGATTTATTAGTACCATTCGGGCGGATGTATGTATGCTCTCGCATCGATATGTAATGTTGATATTGGTAACTTTCTTCTAATGAAGTCTTGTTAGAACTCACCTTTGATAATAGCGGCGGCCACCTCCTTTCGTACTTTTTCGGTACGGCATGCCTTGGACAAATATGATGGATGTGCCGACGACGAGGTTGAGAATAGTAACGGCCGCCGACGCGACAGTACCCCGGACCGTCGTCGACAAGCATCACCGAGACAAAACAAGGTATTGATACTATGGATATTCTACATGAAAACACACCTTGGGCAGCCAGGTAACATGGACGAAGGGCATTGTTTGTCGTTGCGTCTGTATTAGATTGCGAATCGATGAGTGTTGGATGATGGTGTTGAGATACTCTATTACGATATGGCGATGGTGGTGGTGGTGGCGGTGGAGGAGGGTAGATCCGAGATGGTGAGCGTTGATGTTGATGCGGTTGATTGCAGTAGCAAAAATGGCGGGAAGACGATTTGGCGAAGAGGATTGCTGTGAAAATGGCGGGAAGTTAATTTGGCGAATATGATTGTGGGGAAATGGCGGGAAGAGGAGCCAGTACCTAATTGCAGCTAATTGCCTTGAAAAATAAATCCTCTCAACCATGGCGGCCACGGGCGGCGACTACGAAAGCCATACCGACAAGCACTCCTCTTCATCCTCCGATGAATCATTTCTAGTCAGCCCCGTCCCCCCACCACCACCTACACCGGCGGCCGCACCAACACTGCCGCCACCGGCAAGAGCTGCGGTGGCCGTTGATACCAATACCAATACCAATGGCGGGGTGAAGCGGAGGGTGCACCTCCACGAGCTCCCGCCGCGCACTCCTCTGCCACCGTCAATGCCGACCACAACAACGAATACGACAATGACTAAATCTAGCAGTGCCTATGGATGGGAGCATGTTCAAGAAATGTTGGAAGAGGATGATAATGATAGTGAGTACTCATCGATGAGCCGTCGTGATGGTGGACGGGGTAGTAGTAGACGTCGACGACGACATAAGCATCGACGAAGTTCGACGACGGACAACCTACGCGTAGATGGTGACAATGCTGCTGTTGGTGGCAGCAGGAGCACTCGTCGATTGAAACGAAAGGAAAGTCTCAGTAGCGATTGCAGTACCAGTGGCAGTAGTAGCAGTGGCAGTCCTAATGCTAATGGACGGGGTGATCATGGACAACCACGACGACGACGCCATCGACTATCTTCGGAATATCGCCATGGCAATGAGTTGGATTTGCTAGTAGGTGCAAACTCCACCCCCTCCTTCATTGCGGTTTCTACATCATCATTGACTATGGTGGAGAATTACCTCTCTCCTCGGAAGATGCCAATTCGATCTCCACCACATAACATGAGTAGAATGCCATTAATGTCATCGAACTCTCCTTATCGAGCTAGTAGGCGGGGAGCAACATCTGCGGCAGATTCTATTCGAAGGAGGGATCGATTACGACGGAAGCAACAACTCAGTAATAGCAAGGCGACATATTCCACTCCGAAACGAATATATCATCGTAATAGTGGTGGTGATGAACGAGGCAATTATCAAGCTCGTTATCATCAGGAGAGTGATGTGACAAGAGAATCTCATTACCTTCAGACGGAACCACGTCCACAGCCACGGCCGCAACCTACTCATGATATGATACCAATGAGATCTGATGCTACGACAAGAACTCGTCATGATTACTACAATGGCAATATTGACGTGATGCGATCCAACAATAATAATCAACCACGGATACTGCCAGCTGGTATGGTATCCTCGTCCCCTCGTCATGATTACGATACTCGAATTTCACAGTCACAACAACATTATCAATACGTTGAAGAACTACTACCACAACCTCCACCACAGCCATGGCCAACGCCAGATATCAGTAGAATGTACAATCAGAGTAGAGAAAAACGGGATTGGCAGCAGGAGCATCATCAGCATCATCAGTACACTCATCACCACATTCCACCAGAGTTGCTGGAAGAGGATGGTCCATCGGGTTATCCGATATCGGAAACAATGATGATGTCACAGCAATATGATCAATTATTGCTACGTCCACCATCGTCTCAGAGATGGTCTAGTACGAATTTGTTGTCGGAACAATTACTGCTACCCGAGCATGAAGCCAAACCATCGCCAACAGCAACAGCAGCATCATCGATTGAATACGCGTCCATGATGCTCAATCCTCCAACTCTGTCCACAATGAGATATCAGGATCAATTGTATGGCCGGCGGCGGCAACAGCAGCAGCAGCATTATCGACATTCGCATGAGGAGCAGTCGGTATTTGAGCATGAACAGGGAATTCCCAACAACATCACTCCCCTCCCACACCACCTCAACGACTATCCGCATCTACTATCCAGTTACAATCATGATGACAAATTCAGCTCGTTTATCGATAATAATATCATGCCGATTGAGGAAGATGGAGGCATATTATCTGCTTACTGTTTTGGACAACGACGTCTAACTCATGATGCCGATGGTGGGGAGTGGCAATATCGCGGTGAGATGGGGGGAAGAACCGGAATTGGAATGATGGGACGGACAGCAGCAGGATCAATTGCAGGAGGTGGCGTGGAAAGGCAGGGTGCCACTCCTACACGACAGCCACTGGACACGATGATGCCAAAGACCCCGGATGGACTTTCCATATCGACATTTTCAGCGTCTCGCCCTCCTTCATCTTCGGCTTCTACTCCCGGTAGATCTTTGTTTAGCTATTGGCTATCTCCGTCAACGACATCAACACAACCAAATCATCACGACCATTTTGATTCTGCACTTGTCGACGATAATGATGTTGGTAGCCGAATTTATGAGCAAGGTGGAGTAGAGCATGCGCTCGAAACATCGGTGCAACAACTATTTCCGCAGCAGCCACAACACCAACAGCAGGAGCAGGAGCAGGAGCAAATACAACACTTGTCGTCCAAGAACGTTGCGCCGATAGATAGCACTCGAGATGGCGCGGATTATCTGATTTCCTACTCTCATCACCTGCAACATGATGATGACGTAGATGGTCCCTACATTCGTGGTAGTGAAATCAATTTTCTGCAACAATCACTGGACTGTCCTACCGATTCTGGCAACAGGAATGGCGCAGTTGTGTCTCATCCTGGCAATGATTACATTCAGGATGACCTTGCTCTTGATAACTTGAGTGAGAATCTAGCTGATCAACCGCAACTAGAGGCAGATGGATGTTTTGAGCACGATCCAGTGCTGGTGTTTGAGGCGGAATCACGTACTGATGTACAGATTGTAGATGATGCATCTCAGGAATCCTCAGGAGCGGAATCGAGTCGTCATAGCTCTTGTGCAAGTGGTAAGGAATACATGATCCACATAACGCGTACCGAAGAGAGCTCGGTGGATGTGGAATCATCAAAAGATTCTGATGTTCTCATGGATTCCATACGGCGTAGCTCGTTGAATAGAAATCCATCATTCCTTGCCGAAGGCGAATGCGAACAACGTTGTGACATGATGAAAGACTTGGCTGACGACGAGGACCTTTCTCTGGTAAACTCAATGTTTGAAGTCATATCCGATGGAATCGAGAATATGCACGATGCATTCGATCAGAGAATAATCAACATTCAACGCAGTGCTCGGGGATTCATAGCAAGGAAAATGTGGCACAAGTTCCATGCAGCAGCAAAAGTCATCCAACGGTGTGTCAGGGAATATAAATTGAAACAGCTAATGCAGTGGGACAATCTAGGCATGGGAGAGGTAGCTTGTGTCTTGCCGATAGAAGTGGCCCAGTCGATCGAGAAGATCCGAGAAACAATGTCTCGTGGCTCGTCACACGACGATAGTGATCTGCGTCGCCTTCGTGCTTTGTCGAAGCTGTACAATGTCTTGCAGAGTCAGAATTACTTGGAATACCACTCTGCTATCCTGTCGTTGCTTATTTCTGTGCTCCGTGAAATGAATATCATTGGCATGGACATTGGCTCAGAGACATCGTTGGACATACAATCATGCATCAGGCTTATACGATATCGTTCTGATTACCATCGCTACTACTATGCGATGAGTCTAGTTCAGGACAGCGTTCGATTAATGACACCGCTCAGTGACGGACGCAGCCTACACATCATGTACCAGAGGCAACTGGACAACTTAGATAACAGACCATACCTCCACCAAAAATCGCTCGTGGACTTCGATAAAAATGAGCAACTTCAAAGCATGGGTATGATGCATTCAAATGACTTTGCGGTCGAAGCTAGGATCGAACTGTATTCCAGAATGCATCGCGGTTTCATATTGTTACAAGCAAGATTCCGTGGCGCATGCGCAAGGAAACGACAGGTTGTCGAAGCAATGGTATTATCAGAAATGACAAGATATGCGAGACACTCTAAGGGTTTCATAACGTTGCAAGCACACATCCGTGGTGGTCAAGTCAGAAGTAGAATGCTAGCTGAACTCAGGTCCTTGTCGCAGATGGAACGGTATGCAAAGTCGCGAGCTGCATTCGTTTTGCTTCAAGCAAGAGTTCGTGGCAATTTGGCGAGAAAAAGATTGCGTTCAGCAACTCGCGCACCATCTCAAATGGAACTTTATGCCAGGGCTAGCAAAGGGTTCACTTTACTGCAAGCTAGGATTCGTGGCGCACAATTCCGAGCCCGGCATCGATTAATATCGGGTTTAATCTTACTTCAAGCGAGAGCACGAGGAAGGCTGGTTAGGCAACGTAGTCAGATTGTTCGTGTGCATTCTGCTGCGGTTATGATTCAGTCGAATGCTCGTCGGTCTATTAGCAATGCATCTAGCATCATTGTACACATTACAAAATGTCAGAGTATAGTGCGATCAATGCTTCAAAAACGTCGATACGCGACCATTCGATACGGCATCATCACTCTTCAAGCCTTGGTGCGTGGCCTTCATGTAAGAAGGGGTTTGGCCAGGTTGACAGAAGCCAGTCTGCGGCTTCAATTTTTTTTCCGGAGTGCTCTACAGAACAAACTCTTCGCCATATCAGCAATGTTCATTCCGAAACCGATGAAAAATAGCATCGGCGATTCATCCACAGCTTTGCAATCCTACACTCACGGCCTTAGTAAGAGAGGACAATTTAACATGTTTCAATCTAGTCTGGTTATGGTTCAAGCGAGGGCTCGTGGTGTCATGAAGAGAAATGCATTCTCTGAGATTCGCTCCGCTGCGATCAGGATCGAAACATGGGCTCGTAGTGTCCTTGCAAAAAATAAATACACGAGGTTCATTTGGGGTTGGACTCTGATGCAAGCAAGAATTCGTGGAGTTATGGCAAGGCACAATGCACAATTCGCTCGTGGTGCGATATTGAAATTACAGACACACCTGCGAAGCCTGGTAGTTCGATTGCGATTGAAACATCAATTGAGAGCTGCAATCGTAATCCAAAATGCATATCGATCATCGACTTACAAGCAGAACATGCGAATTCTGGCTCGTTCACGCGAGATGCAAAAGAAGTCAGCTGCTGTAACCGCGCTTCAATCAGCAATACGCTCGTGGAT
>JALLBK010000104.1:0-46811 GCA_036940085.1 Discostella pseudostelligera
CATGACTTGTTGCTGGTACTCTCTTCTACCATGTAATGTGTTGCTGTTGTATCGGTACGGCGGTGGAGGAGGGGAGAATACCTAGCCTCCATCAAGTAGGTACTTATAAATTTCTTTTCCTCATCATAATTCACAACATTCAATCCACGAATTAGGTCAATTCCGAGACCTCTAAGAAGAGAGGATGCGAATTCCATTTTACCATCATCGAGTTCGACAGTTGGTGATAAACCACTTTGACTTTGTTTCCCTCCCAATGGTCGACTTGCCGATTGAAATATCCGTCGTGCAATCATCATAGATTCAGATAGGGCGAATCTATTCAGGGAGACGGATGGTTGATGATTGTCATCGAAACCATCATGTTCGCATCCTACCGACGCTTCTACAGTTCTGATTGTTGCATCATCACGATCGTAACTTTGAGGAACATATCCATTCTCGACATGATGAAACCAGAACGCTGGTATTCGTAGAGCATCCCCCGGCTGAAGTACAACATCCATTGAAGGATTTGGCACGGATGCAAAATGTGGAAATCTCTGCTGAATGTTTATACCATCATCGACGAAGTTGACGTTATTACGTTGGATACTACTGCCATTGCTGATATTGTAAGAGTCAAAATCAACCTGTGACTTGCGTGCTTTCGGATGAGCATCAGGAAACACATGCAAATTGTAAACGCCCACACTGGGAGGATAGATTCGTATGCGCTTCGTACCATATAGTTGTACAATCACATTATCGGCAACATCGTAATGGCATTGGGTGCCAGATCCAGAGGTGCCCATCCATAGAGAAGGTCCTCGAGGATCCAGGAACTCCAGCGGGTGGTTCGATTGCAGTTGATTGAACCAATTCAATTCTTTTGACATCATGGATTGTGGCGCAACATCGGCAATGGGACTTGTCCAGTAGTAATGATATTCACTCGTACTTCTATTTGAGTGCAATAATGTCGCAAATTCGGTAGGCGATACTGTAACAGTTGAAGAGGCGGAGGATACATCGTTGTGACGTGATTGTTCTTCGTACATGAAGAACCGATGGTGCTTCTTCAAGGATCGTTTGATGGTCAATTTCCCAGAATTGTGGAATTGCGACAACAGGTCATGAGGAGAGTAACCGAAGTGATGAATGACAGGGTTGGCATTCTTCTTGGCGATGCTAGACGATGACGAGGATGGCAATGATGACGCTGATAGTAATGATGGAGATAGTAGAGCTGATTGTTGAGAGAAGACGTTCCGCAACATTCGAGGGAAGGATGAATTATTAGCATAGGCAGCGGCAAGAGTCGTCGTGGACGTCATGGTCAATAGAAGCTGCATTCAGTCTTCAGCAGATCTGTCCGTCGACGGTTGATCTGTCCGTCGAAGCGACCGACTTCCCGCCAAATCTCAAATCTGTCGTCGTCAGCGCGCGTCAGCCGAGCGAGAGAAGACCGACGGCCTCGACCTACCAACCTGACCACTGACCTCCACTGACCATGACCATGATGTCCGTCACCGTATCAGTATCCGCAACAATGAACCGATTACTAGCCATTGCAATACTACTCACAGTCACCACTCCGGTATGCACGGGATTTGTGCCAAGTCTTTCCGTTCGAGGTCGGGCAATAGCGTCGGCTTCGATACCAACCGCTTCCCCCTCCCGATGTGCCCCGTTGCAAGCAGCGTCGACGCAGTTATTGATGGACACAATGGATTCCTTGGCCACGAGTCATGGTGGTGATGGTGGGATGATGCTGACATCGTCGTCAATAATTCTTTCTGAGACGGAGGCTTGGGTGCAACCGCTGTCGTTTGTGCTAGGCCCATTCCTCACTTTCTTTTCATTCGCTATGGTAAGCGATCTCGTACTTTATCAATTATTGTTTCTACCGGCTCAAGTGCAGTATTCTAATTCTTTTTGTTTGTTACCCAAAAAGTTGTGTCGCATAGTCCTATCATGGTATCCATCCGCAAGTGTCAATGAATTTCCATTTAGCATTGTAGTTTGGCCAACGGAACCTCTTCTTCGATTGATACGAGGGTCCATCCCACCCGCATTTGGTGTGGACATTACTCCAGTAGTTTGGTTGGGAATCTTTTCATTCATGAATGAAATATTCTTGGGTCAGCAGGGATTATTGACGATGAAGATGAAGTACGGAATTTAAATGGAATACTATTAGAGATAGGAGATTGGGTGACGATTTGCGATTTGATCTTGTTGGTGGGGTACTTAGTACGGTGGTGCGGAGACGTAAATCCGTCTAATGTAAATTCAGCGTCGATTTCACATTTAAAGTGATACAAATTACGCCTCATGTGTAGACTATTATTCGGTGGTATTCGCTCTCTACCTAAATGTGGTCCATAGTGATGACATTCATGTTAACGAGTGTGTAATTCGAACAGTAGTGGTTGTTTTTGTTTCCACACATCCTGCGCAAAGGTTCATTGACGGAATGATCATCTCTCAAATGCGATATGATGTATTTGACGTAACCATCTCGTCCGTCGCAATTCTCCGACATTATGCCAACTTGGGCATGAACGACCCCAAAACATTATAATACATATCCTTCCTCTTTGCATATTTCTTCTCCTTCGTATTGGCATCCAAACTCCAGATCTTACCCTTATTCACACATAGCTGCAGTAATTGATGCGTTCCATCGTCCAAGGCAAAGTCAAAGGCGTAAAATAAAATGCCATCCGTCTGTCGCTCCATGGCCGCGATGAGTTTTGCATTACGTTTCGAGGCAAGTTTTGCTCCTACTTCATCGACTGGTCCAAGAACATCCCTGTGGTTTAAATTCATAAGCAATGTAACGAGTAGAAAATTCATTATCCGGATTAGAATAAATTGGATAAGTATATCTGCATGGAATGGACGAAATGATAAATGATACATGTCGGTAACCAAGCAAAACAAGATACATTTTTCTCATTCCGATCAAGCGACTATATCGAAAGAAGAGGCTAAGTGAACTCACACACTTGTCGTCGTGGACTTGACGGGAGTGCTCGATAATTTGATATTGTCCGTAGGATCCACCAAATCTTGCCATTTGATATCATACGCACCCACTTCGCCATCAAATTTATTCCATCCCGAGGGAGCAAGGATCGTCCAACCGCGGCTATCCTGATAATTTTCTAGTAGACCACCCATTCGTGTTGTTACCTTGGGAGTTTCGTCGGTAACAACTGCCAAGGATGGGAGGGGTGTTCCAGCGAGGATGGATGCACCGATACCACCGCCGATGAGAGACGCAGTTTGGGAGAAGGAATCTCTGCGTGAAATGACGGATGATTTGTCATGAACCGAGAAGGCCGAGACATTTGGCAAGCATGCCGAAAGGAGGAGACATACTGAAATGCGTGCCATATTGATATAAATAATAGGAGTAGGAGGTTAATTATGAGAGGAATAAGTTTTTGCCGCTGTTCCTTCCGCATCTGCACCGTCATAGACCGTCATCGTCTCTCGTCTCGCTCCTTCGTCGTCGGATGCTGGGTGTCGGGAGGTGTCGGGTCGGATACTTTTTGTGAAGATAGGATAGAATTTCGCTGACGTCATCGGTGAGTCACTGTGTGTGCCCTTCACACAACACGCACGCGTCGGTCCACAAAATGGCGGGAAATCACACCGCTCGCGAGACAACACCAACAGACCAACAACATGCAACAAAAACAACATGACCATGACGGCTTCCGGCTTACTAACCATCCTTTGCCTCGCTTCAGCCTCGGCCTTCTCCCCGCCGGCTGCATCCAATAGCTACCAAAGAGCCCCCACCACTACTACATCGCTCTGTGCAGTAGTTCCACGCAATGAAGATTGTTATTCCAGAAGCGCGTTTCTCTCCTCTGCATTCGGTGTTGTGGCAGTGGCAACGTCGGCATTCGTATTCCCCTCCGTCGCGATAGCAGCAGACGAGAGCAGCAACGTCAATCGTTCTATCAGAGCTTGTGAATTGAATGACGATTGTGTTTCAACTGCTAATATTCGAGATGCGAAAGGGTCGTACAGGTGAGAAAGTCTACCAACTTACTCCTATATTGCAAGTACTCATCCAAATCTTACCTATCTACCCAATCGACCAACATTACCTTTGTCTACAGTCCGCCGTGGACATTTGAAGTCAGCCCCGATGAAGCATTCGCACGCATCAAGGGTGTCTTAAAATCAGACAGTTCCTTCGTCATTACCGAAGTGGACGATGAGGCACGGTACATCCGTGCCTACGCCAAACGAATCACAGTCGACAGCGATGAGGTGGAGTTTTTAGTAAAGGGAGATGACAAGGTGGTATTATATCGTTCTACCGCACGAAAGAATGGATCTGTATCTGATTTCGGGGCGAATAGAAAACGTATCGATGATATTCGAAAAAAGGGGGCTGTTTTTGATTTGATGGGTGGCGGATTGACCGCGGATAGTTATGATGGAGGCGATGCACTCAGTAAGGGCAATGGTCCCCTGGGACAGCTGAAGGCATTTTATGGGTTACAAAGTGGCCAAGGATTTGAGTCTCTTTTGCTTGATGATGAAGAATGAGTGTGTCCATTATACCATGGTGTTACAGACAACTTCGAAAGTTAATTAGCATTTAATTCATCAAACAAACAGACAAAGCGATACATCATTACCACTATCCCTTTCCCTTTCATTAGATCCGATCACAATTACAACACCCATTTATGTCGACTCATACTATGCATAATCTTTGGTTCTGCCATGTTCCTAATCCACATGAACTTCCTCCACATCACTGTCGTCGTCATCAGAATCATCTCCCGCGGCCGATGCCGCCTTCTTACGAGCATTCTGAAGCTCCTTCTTCTTCTGCTCCGCTGCAGAAAGCTCACGGATGCCCCCCTCCTCCTCCTCCTCGCTTTCGTCATCGCTGTCCTCCTCCTCCTCGTCACTGTCACTGTCCGCCTCAATATTTGCATTCATCATCTCCTCAAACAGAGTGGGCTCATCATCCAACTCAGCATCGTCGGGGTGGACCTTGTACTCAGGAAGAGCCGATGCATCCATCGTCGTAAGCTCGACACTCTCCGTGTAGTCAAACCCAATGTAGGCATTGCTCAGGACATGCAGGTCAAATTCATACTGTCCCTTCCTCGGAGCCAAGAACTTGATTTTATGCTCCACAACCTTGTCGGGGCTGGTGACCTTATCAATACTGATGATTTTACCCTCCTTCGTTCCTAGGGCGACCCACCATGCCTCCCTTCGAGGGAAGGGGAAACGCGGTGCATGGACCAAGCCAACCTTTTCGCCATCCGTAATGTTGTTACGAGTGAGCTTAACAGATACGGTGCACAAATCGCCCTCGTAGACGTTGTTATCCTCATCATCGTCGACAAATACCTTGCTCTCCACGGTTATGTTGGGAAGGATTTCACAGCATTTGAATATATCGGACTTTTGCTCCTCGGTAAAGTCCTTCAGCCCCTTCTTCGACTCATTGGGAATCGCCATGTACTCCATTATTGTCTTTGCCGACGGTTTACCCTTGGCAACATGCCCAGCCTCGACCTCTGTGAAGTGGGGAAGTTGTAATAGTTCACTATCCTTAATCCACATACCCTGGGCGACATATTGGCCAAATTTGATACAATTCAGTGCCGCTTGGAGTGATTCTTGATGCTTGCACACGGAAATCATAGCATCAATTAAACTACTCGAGAATCGAAGCATGTATTTCAAATCTTCTTGGGAGGCCTCTGACAAACCTCCGGTCTGCCTAGTGAGGTAGGCATGGAGGAGGACATTGCCCTTAAGCACGACGGGGTGATTATACGTTGGCTTTGGCATATGGGGTTTCACCTTGGTCAGAATGTTGGCAATTTCGTCCTTCTCCGCCGCAGACTTGGGCATGTTGCGTTCACGGAATTCGGCACTACCAGCCAGCACCTCGGGTAGAGTCTTGGTGATGGTGTGCTCGTTCAAGTTGTGATGGAACCAGGCATAGGAGTCATACATGACATCTTTCTCCCCGAACTTGGAAGAGTTGGAGTAGTACGACCACACTGCCAAGGGGATGACAACGACCATGACGATGAGGTAGGTCAATAGGACCAGGTTGCGATTGTCTGTGTTCAAGAGGAATTCTGGAAGACCAATACTGACAGCGAGACTTTGCTTTCCATCGGGATTTCCGTATTTCTCCCAATTCTCCTTGGCTACTGGATTGGTAAGTGCCTCATATGCTTTAGCCACCATCATGAACGTCGCCTCGGCCGCCGGATTGTTGGGGTTTTTGTCAGGGTGGAACTTCAAGCTCATCTTTTTATACGCTTTCTTAATTTCTTTGTTATCAGCCCCCGTATCAATGCCAAGAATGGAGAAGGGATCAAAGGAGTTAACCTCCCCATTGGATTGGACGGATAGGTACAACCAATAAAATATGATGGAGCAGACGACAGTGAGGACGAAGTTGACGATGAAGCCGGAGTTGTTGAGCGTTTTGATCCCCTTGCTCGTTTTCTTCAATTCGGATGCCTTTTTCTTCTCGGCGGTAGTGCGGGAGATGGCGCCAATGTCTTCATCGGTGGAAAAGAGCGCGACGCGGACTTGTTTGATGATTTTATACCATGCTGTGTTTGGCGTAGGGACAAGGACGAGACAGGAGATGGTGACATGAGATGTGATAATTCAATATTGATAACATTTACAAATAATATTCAGATCGTCTACAATCCAGCCACTCTGTCACAGAAAAGATTTGACACTTACATGGAACAATATATATTGTGATGAAGCTCAAGGCGACGAAGTAGAACGCAGAATCGTCGTACTGAAGCATGATTTTCTAGACCTGTGAAATAATAATCCAAACAGCGAGATCGCAGACAATAAATGCCTATTGTTTAGCCAGCCCAATGAGATGGACGATATGGGTGATTTAGCTGTGGCGAGGACCAGCCAGTATTGGAGCAAGCCGACGGCGACGATTGTCGATGAATTGGATGGCGTCGTCGTCGACGGCGATGGCGATGGGTCGATGTGAGTGCGTCTTTGGTCTTTGTTGGTTGGTGCGTCTGGCGTGCGTTGGATTCGACACTCCACGTGGAAAATTTTCAATGATCGCTGGACGGATTTTTGGCGGGAGGAGCAAGAGCCTGTCGACTCGAGTCAATGTTCCACGAGGCAGTGATTTGGCGGGAAGGAAGCGCAGCTCTCGGAGCACCCTGCCACGTGGAGTCAAACAATACTGCAACGTGGAAGCGAAATGCTTATCAATGGCTGGCAATTATTATTGGCAATGGCAACCTCGTACTAGAGAGATATGGCGACTTCAAACTCCAACTCTTAGCGCTACTAATGATTGTTCGACTTGACCGATCATTGTCTGAAGCACTTATGCTTAATAGGTAGTTGGTCATGCATTTAATAATTAATGTAACATGGAAAGCTCTTCGACTGCAACAAGCACATCCTCAACAGATAATGCGCGGGCCGTAGGTAGTCCAGAGGAAGCGTCATCTCCCACACCTTCAGAGGTGTCCAATAAGTTATGTCGGTTGTCATTGCCACCGCTAAACCCCTTTCCATTGTCCCTAATGTTCCACCTGGGATCTATATTCATCTCCTTCACAACTCTTTCCATTGTAGGTCGATTCAAGTCTAGAAATGTCTCAATCCAATCCCCATCCACGAAACCGCACGCCCTGTGCTTATTCTGATCTTGTTGCCATGCTCGGTAGTGCGCATGGCTCAAATCTCCTACAGGTCGGACGATGGCATCCATGGCCCGCTGAAGGGCAGACATGAACGCAAATGTCTTTCCACCTAGACCCAGAACAGAACCGATGGTCCCATCCACGGTTCCATACAGCGTTTGGCTGCCGATAGTGATATCTATCATGTTCCTTCCTGCGAGGGGCGGTTTATCTGACAGCATGTCACCACTTAATGCCGCACCCAGACTGCTCGATGCATTGTTGCTTGGCATAACGAGGCTGCCGCCAATCATCTTGTTCACATTCTCTCCAAGATGATACTGCCCAACAGTGTCAAGTCTTATCCGCGCCTGCTCAGTTGCTGCATTAGAATTGTACTGAAGGACGAACAAGTTATTATGACCTTCACTCCCCATGAAGATATTTTCTGTCAACATGACAACCTCAGTACAGAAGTTCGAATTGAAATCGCTAGCAATTTCTTCGATGACTTGGTGCTTGGGGTAATACTCAACTAAAGATATAGATCGCATGAGATCACCGACAATAGCTCGCTGCTTCTTCTCATGCCGCTTTTGAAGCGACTTGTCGGCATTCACGAGGCTCTTCACAAAAAGCGATATCAAGTGACCATGATGACCGGATCCGATGTGGTTTAGGAGTAGTTCAGCCTGATTTCCGCTCTTTCCATGAGGCGAGGCAATCATAGATAGCCGGCAAAGAATTGTGTCCGAGCCACAGGTCACCAAGATGTTGCCGCCAAAAAATGGGGCGATACTATAGACACCACCCATCAGTGGAAGATCAGCAACCTGGCGAACTTGTCGAAGCATCTGATCTTCCCCAGAGCTACCACAATCGCACTCAACAACAAGAACCCTTCCCTGCGAAGGTTCGTCCTCATCAGGGTATGCATAAGCGGTTCCCATGACTATGAATGGCCTGTACTCTAATGGTGTTGAGTTAGACTTCGCTGAGCTTGGTGGCGAATTGATACCCAGGATAACACTTTCGATGGTAAGTATCATCTCAAATGGCTCCAGGCTTATGCTGCAATGAAACAAAAGTACCATAGATCGAGTAAATGTGTCAGAGATAGGTGCACCTTCGCAAAAACTGAGTGATCGCCACACTTTCTTACCAATTCAACTCCTCAAATGTGGAATCGTCAAAGAAACGAATACAATTATTCTGATTCGCCTCCCCGCCAAGCTCCAACTCTGCAATACACCCTACACAATATACTCGTCCAGCACTATGATAGGCAATCCTTCGTGGTGTCATTCCCAGTCTGAACGTCGTTACATGGAGCTTTTCGATGTTGTCAATCATCCCCAATCGGAGGGTATTCTCATCAGCCATGCATAAAGAGGAGCAGTTCGCACTTCCTGTCGAGAACAGCAGGGATGAGCGAAATGGAGCCGCGACATTGACAGCAATGCTCCTGTGACTTGCATGCCCTCCTTCCTCGTCGTCATCTACTGTGAGACTGATGGTTGAGTAGTCCAACTTCGGATTACTATTGCTGCCAGCATTGCCACCCGTAAGATATACAACGGTTGGCCTGTCACCTGTGGCCAATACGCATGATCCGGATGATTTTGACGATCCGTGTTGAAATGGAATTAGGTGCAAGCCTTGCGTTCCTAGGCTAACTTCTTTCCGAGAATGAATGGCCCAACTATTCGATGATGGCCCCGGTTGGTTCAGTACAAAACTAATCAATTTTCCGTCACCCAACCCAACGAGAAGCATATCAAGATAGTTACTTGGAGCAGAAGACGGCGCCATACTCTTGGTATTGATGAAGTTGCTGTTCGTGGACTGCGAGTCCATGGTGACCAAGCAGAGACTACGTGCCATCAGATGCTGACCACCGGCACCCAGCTGATCGTCGGATTCGGTATCTGCAGCAGGATTCTTCGAAGGTCCTTCGCCACCACTCCCATGACCCAAGTGAATGTGAAGGACCTGCTCCAATGATAACGACGGATCATCATTAAGGTTCAACAACCGGACAGAGAAGTCGTCCCAAAGACCCACGGCTACCAATAGACTCTTTCTTGCTTCCCGCCTTGACCGGACATTGTCAATATCCATGGCATCCATGTTGTCATTATTTGACGAGCATGATCCAAATGGGTTCAGATCGATGCAACTGATCTCACGTTCAAGAGTTATTTTTCGTACACGACGAATGATAGGCGACGATGACGAATGTCCTTCCTCGACCAATAAATGTACCAGTGTTCCCCCGCGGAGAGCAACGATTATTTGACCACTCTCGTTCGCGGATGCGACAGTGATGAATCCCATGGGCTCGTCATCGTCACTTCCTTCATCGTCAGTACCGAATGGAGACCACTGAGTAAGCAAAGCCAGCGATTCAGCATCAACTAGACGAACACCATCATCCACCACTTGGAGAAGTAAATCAAATCTCCCAGCCATCAAATTCCCTGAAAACAAGGTTGACTTCGAAGAGTTAAATCCTGGTATTGTCACCTCGGCAAGTGCTCCACCACCATCGCCCTCTTCCTCTTCCATCTGTGGATCACCATCTCTCTCATCCTCCATCTCTACGTCCTTCGCACTCTGCACCCCCAATACCCTCGTTTCCCTCACAAAACTCTGGACTAAAAAGGAATCATCGTCCTCGTGAAAGCGTCGACGCAAACTCCACATACCCTTGATCCCCTCCATGTCGACAGAAGCATGTTCCCGCATGCCCACACCATTCCGTACCAATCTTACAGTACCATCCTTGGCAACTCCCGAGCATGTAACTACGAGACTCTGCCGATATTTCCCACCCACCTTTGATGGAGAGTCGACATCGTGATTATCATCACTGCATGGCCTCAAATCAAAATCAACAATTGGTCCGAGATTATCATACTCCTCGAGCACTTCCACAAACGTCGTATCTGCTAACGGGTCTCCAGTGGTATTCGCATCTCCGGCAAGTAGGCCACCATTGACTGTCCCCACTTCAATGGGATCATCGAGAATTTTCACGAGCTGGCTATTCCCAAAGGAACTTCCCACAAAGACACGCCCCTTGCCAAGGTACACTAAAGATGAGGATGTCGAAGCGGTACCAAGAGTGTCAAATGATAGCGCATGAGATGAACCATCCTTATTCCGTATCAAAGTTAACAAATGGATACGTCCACGTTCATCGCCGATAAGAAATCGTAAAGAAGCACAATCCTTTTTGTCAGAGCCTTCCACACCGGTATAATGGTAAAGACGACTGGAATGGTAGGACTCATCAATGACACGACTCCAACTCAACAACAATGCCCCACCAGTGTGCGCACGCAGTGTGGTATTCTCCGCCGTGGAATGATAAGTCACCTGACGCTGGCCTAATATGAGCACTCCTCCCAGTTCCTGTCCCTTCCCAAGAAGTGATGGTGGTGGAGGAGGAACAGCGATCAAACAACCACTTCCCCCCTCGATTTTTGAGATTGTCAATTGTTCCCCTGGTGGAGGCATGGTAGGTGATATTGCCGCGGGCTTTCCTCCGCCATCGTCATCATCATCATAGCCATCGTCCTCATCGACGTCGTTGTTACCCTTGGCCCCACGTCCACCTCGAGCACTAGCATTCGAACGAGGGTTGCTGGACGTAAACTTACTATCCATATTCGCTCCCTTCACTACTAATTTCTTCCTCTGCAAATCAATCCCATGCGAGACCACGTGCTGGTATCCATAGCAATCTTGATGCATTATTGCCAATTGGGGCATGTACTTGTTCCCAGCACTTTTCGTTTGTTGGTTAGGTTCCAAAAATGTCATGGAGAGTATGGTGCGTTCCTCAAGACGTAGATGCATGGCATCACGGAAGGGACCAGTGGATAATCCACGTCGCACGACCCTGCTATCTCCTCCAATTGCCCCAATTCCTCCTCCTCCACTACCACCACCAGCACCAATTCCATTGTTTTTCCCCCACGGCACCCTCCTAGCATTTTCATCAAACGGATCATACCCCTTATTAATCGGCAACACTGTCAAATAACCATCATACAAATGCATTGCCACACATCTACTTAGTGGATCCACCGACAATAGTGGTCCACACTCGCATTGTCGCCCCCCGGACAAGACGTGATCGGTATAATTTTGGAAATTCCCCGAAGCATGAGTGATGATGGGATAATGCTCACCTGTGGTGGTAGTCGCGAGGATGGTCTGATTGGAAAGGGCTAATTTCTCATCTTCTGCAGTACTATTGCCGTGATGCTGATTGGCCAATAACTCATCATACGAAATCAATGCATAACTTCCCTTTTCGGTAGTGAATAGCAGACAATCCCTATTAGTAGATGGGAAACGAATTGGTGCAATGGCCACAATGCGTCCGTTGATAGGCAGTGTGAGCATGAGTGGGAATTGATCTTCTTCCACGTGGTGGTGGTGGTTGTCATTGTTGCCAAAGGTGTCACCATGATGGGTGTAACTACGAACTTCAATCCTATTCGATTTGACAATAATGACATCTTTTGAATCGGATGATAAAAATGAACATTGGAAGGAGGTGGAGACAGATCCTGCTGGGAGGGCAGTGAATACGACATGACCGATTTCGGCAAGATCTTCGGGAGGGGTTGTCGAAGTCGAATGGTTCGGATGATGACGGTGACTATCGCCGCTGCCGCTGCCGCTGCTAGCAAGACCACCACCGCCGCCGCCAGAAGATGAAGCCGAAGCAGCAGTGGTAGCGGTGGAGGAAGCCGCCGCCGGCATGGATGACGACATGTGAGACTATCAAAGCGCGCCAGTAACGGTGACAGTGAATTGATGATTTGAATGAAATGATGATGAACGAATGACGGAGGCTTGAGAGTGGGCTTCCCGCCATTTTTGCCATATCTTTGTCGCCACATTCTCGCTCATCGTTCTTCCCACCATTTCCTCCACAGTGACGCCCGACACCCAGCAACAGCAACCGTGTCTTTTGCTTTTGACACCTCCACCTCCACCACCACCATGAAGATGACGACTCAGATGCTCCTATGATGGTGTGACATTGCAAGCAAATCATCATCTCCTCCGCAATACCGTATCAACTAATATTAAGTATCAATAAAGTATCAATAACCAAACATGCTCGCAGGAGTATTCGTACTCCTCCTGTCTGCAAGTAGTATTGATGGTGGTTTTGCCTTTCACTACTTGACACTATCACCCTCTTTTTCCGTGAATAGTTGCGTCCGTGATAGAAACGGTGACATTGATATGATAAGTATTCGGGAACGACGCCGCCACCGCCATTCCCACCACCACCGCCGCCGCCGCACTACCATCACCACACCGGCACCACCACCCACCCTAATGATGACAATGATGGACGACGAAATTCCAAGTTACGAAACCACCACCACTGCTACTGCCAAGAAGGGAATATTGTACAATATACCTCATTCAGGATGGAAATCAACTCAATGGAATTGGGGAAGTGCGCGCGGCACCGGACATGATTGTGCTGCCATCTGTCGATCACGATGGTCGAATAAAGATGATCGAAGAAAACTTGTCCAATCATTACTCTCTCCCGAGAAATATCATGCTTTATTGCATCCATCGTCGAGTATAGGGGAAGTATCCTTTGAAGAAATCAAGCTTATTTTAGGTTTGTCATGGCAGCGTGGTAGATGGGATGGTACCGATGGTGGACCACAGGGATATCGTTCCGTCTTACAAACCATGGTCGATGCACGACGGTATGAGAATGAGAATGAAATCCTATCGGCTTTGCATTTCATTGAGGATGTGAGTGCGAAATTTAATTCGATTAGTCGAAATGCGGAGGAGTTGCATAAAATGAAAGAAATTGCGTTTAGTGTCCTTCATGGAAAGAAGACACATGCAAGTAAGGAAGAGATATTTATGGCTCGAAGGATGTGTGCGGGTATGGTACTGGATGCTATGCATTTTGTGGATAATGGATTATGATTTAGTTTCATCGTAGATAATCACCACTTGTTTAGATAAGTGCATTCTTAGAGACTACCTCTGGGTTTTGATAGTGCAATTCCAATACCAATTCCAACTGCCATACACCAAATTCCATGATCTTTCAACACCGATGTAATAATCGATATTGGACTTCTGCATCTCCTTTCATCGGTATAACTCTTTCCCAAAATGGCAGTCGCCTCCTGATGCAACTCGGCATTGGCACAAGCCACCACTCGTCCTTTTGACAATTCATGATTCTCCAACGTCAATTTCCTACCCATCCAATCTGTCATGATCCCACCCGCACCCTCGACAACCGGAACCAAAGCACAATAATCATACAATCCCAAATCAGCCTCGACTACCAATTCAGCACCAAACCCCGAAGCTAGTATTGCATATGCATAGCAGTCAGCGCCATACAATGGTCGCTTTACGGCTGAGCACATTTCATTGAATTTTGAAAGTTCCTCTCCCTCATGGAACATGTGGGGTGTGGTGGCGTACATCATGACATCTTTCAATTGGGTACTCGATAATGACGACGGTGGTGATGATGATGATGATGAGGTGGTGGTGGTAATAGAGGTTGTTGTGGAGGTAGTAACAGATTGTCCATTGAGAGTGGTTCCTCGTCCAACTACACCTACCCAACGTTCATTGAGTACACATTGATCGATAATACCAATGATGGGTACACCTCGTTGTAGGCAGGCGATGAGTGTGCCAAAGAGTGGTTTGCCAGTTATGAATGATTTAGTACCGTCGATTGGATCAAGTACCCTATATTATGCATAAATATTTGTTAGAGAATGACATGCAATTAAATATAAAGCAAGAGCATGGTTGTTAGGCACATAGGGTGCATGCTACATGCGTCATGTGAAAAGTGCTGGTTGTAGAACATAAACTCACCAGACAAACTCCGCCTCCGTCCTAACCGCCCCAAACTCCTCTCCATATATGCCATGATGTGGATATCTGCTTTCTATTAATTTTCTCATCCGTTCTTCAGCTTCCCGATCGGCAATGGTCACTGGCGATTCAGAGGTTGGACGATCATGTTCGAGTTTGCTTTCCACCTCGATTGGTTGACGCCAGTATGGGAGGATGACTTTGCGTGCCTCATCGGCAAGTTCGTGTGCGAATGATATGAATTCGTCAGTGGACATGGTTGGCAGTAGTAGTGGGATGTTGGAGTGGAGTGCTTGCCGATACTACTGCTACACCAAAAATTCGGCCTTTGTCATCGTCGTCGTCGCAAGTCGTCGCATTCAAGCTTCCTCCACGTGGCAGCCGCAGAAGCAGTGAGCAGCGTCGACAGACAGACTTCCAACCCGCCATTTTTAAAAAATGGCGCGCCAGAGGAGGTGAGGCGCGCCGTTTTGAAATTGATGGCGGGAAGCGAGTTCCACATCATCACCAATCACCAACTTCGCGATCTGCGCCTGCGCCCATCCCTCTCGCCTCGCGCCTCGCGCCTCGACATGACAGACAAAGTTGATGCATGGTCGCATGGTCCACCATGATCTCCGCAATAGCAACGCCAAGACAATGTTTCACGTTGTTACTAGTACTGCTGGTAGCATCATCATCAAATTCATTCATTCTCTCGTCATCCGGTGATCGTATCGCTTCAACTTCCTTTTCGCATCAATCACTCTCCGCTGTTGCGCGTGATGACACACCGGGTGATCACCATCACCACCGCGACATTAGGTTCATCGTAGCAGCATCTACCTTCGCTATACCACTACTGTTTAGCTTGGATGCTATTACTATTACTGATCAAACACCAATATCAATTCTATTTACATTGCATCCACCCGCGGCCCAAGCCATACAAGCAAAGAACGAGGTGCTATGCAACACTGGCTTCTTTACGAATGTCGGAGCATGGTATTGTACAGACATTGGTAACATTGGCGATGAAGGAAAACCGAAACCAATGTCAGAAGATGCAGAGTCCAGTGTGAATTCGCTCATGAGTAAATTTAATATCGATGGTGAAACAATAGTTGTCGACGATGAGACGACGGCAGGAGGTATCAATGGTGTTCGAGGATCGGAGGATGGGAGACGGGAAACAAAAGTTGCACAAAAGACAAGCCAAAGATAAAGGCGATACTATTGACGAATAATATCTGTGCCGTGAATACTTATGCAGTGTTTAGAATCAAGTTTGTGTATGACCTGTTTAATGCAAGGTTGGGTACATAACAATCACACGCATTTGCAAGCACGATGAATTGGAAGAGATTCTGCGTTATCCCAATCTCAATTACGCCAACGCCGAATTGTAAAGATCTAATATCTTCTTCTTTGATTGCGTTTAGCTTGCACTTTCTACTTTATCACTCACATCAATTCTAAATATCCATTTTCGCTGAATCACTGAAACCTCGGCATAGCGGATTGGAGCGCAATTTTAATATTGTTGCTTTATGAAATTTCGCACCCGACGATTCCCATAATCATTCATAGTGCACGATCAAACTTAGCCATCATATCCAATGCTCGATTCAGCTCTTCTTCCGTAATATCACTCACACAAATACTCTCCCCAATATCAGTAATAAGCGGTATGCGCTGTTCGCCATGACGATGTTCAATGGCATCTTTGCAACTTTGCCAGGCTAATTCCAGGTTAAGATCCAACGAATTGGTTGGCAGGTTGAGTCTTTTCATGCAGTTGAAGATACGGTGGACAATATCGATGTTGATATATCCACGCAGGTAGCTGAGTACCACACAGAAGAAACCATCAACGTTGACAGCTTCACCATGCATGATATCTGCTCCAGGAACCATCTCCAAAAGCTTTGAGAATGTGTGACCTATCAGTGGGTAGTCGAAGTGAAAGATAGTTAGAGAGGATTGTTACCGCAGGTTACTCAACATGTGATCATATCGAGATACGATGCTTTCCACTCACCATAGTCTACACATCGATCAAGTTTCGCCTCCCAAAGATTCGGTCCCAACTCTTCCAACATGATTTGGATAGACAAATCGATGATACGACTCGTAACGCCAGACTGCTTCAGTTGTTCATCCTCAAATCGAGTCTCCACCAGCGTCTTCCCATGCGCCTCGAGCAACTCAAACAAATCCGACGATCGGACTAATGCCAATTTGAGAACTTCACCAAGTCCATTCGATATGTTACGTGCATCCTGTGATGAAATGAACATCGGATCCAATAGACATGCCGATGGAGCGTAGAATGACCCAATGCGGTTTTTGTATGTCTCATCTGTCACGCCACAACAGTAATCGACACCGTTCTTTACCCCCACACTTGCATCCACAATGGCAAGTAGCGTGGTAGGTACGCGAACGAAAGGCACACCACGACGGTAGAGACATGCGGCCATTCCGGCAATGTCGAGGACGCATCCACCACCAATGGCGAGGAAAGGTTCACGACGGCGAAGTTTGTATGCGCAGAGATGATCAAGGATAGTATCAACTGCCTGCAAAACATGTGCATAAAGTATGCGGGCGATATTAGGCAAATCATTCACGAGGATCGTTATGTTGAAAGAAACAACAGCAAACGAAGAACTAATGGGCACGAACCTTCGGTCTCTTGTCCAATTCACCCCCATTAATCACACACATCGTCAACTCAATCCCCTTCGCCACGAAATACTCCCGAATTTTATCACCATACAATTTCTCCACTTCGGCATCAACCACGGCAAAACGAGTATTGTACCCCTCCTCATGCACACCCGTTGCATCCAGCAATTGTGAATTCACTGTATCAAAGAGTGTACCATGGGCTACCATATTGACATCATACGAGATGGGCAATGAGAAGATATTCCTCCACCCTCGACTGGTCGATACAACTTTGGTAGTGGTAGTAATGGTAGCGGAGGATGTTTTGACAACCTCGGATTTTTCAGTAGTTTGTGTTTTAGTGAAGGCGAATACATTCTTGGGAGCACGTTCCAATGGTGATAATGTGAAGTCTGCTCCCGACAATGGACATTTCTCGTGTGTTACCAGACCGTTCTCGACATCATCATCAGTATCGCTCTCTTTGGAGCTACCGAGCAATGAGCACTGTTCGGAGAAACTAACTGATGACGATGGTGTCATGACAGTGGGCGACGTAGTACAACTGTCCGATCGTTGCGGTGGTCGAGGTTTGTGTGTAGGTTGTTTCGCAGTATGGAAATCATCGCCTTTCAATTCCGATTCGACGAGGATGGCGCGAACATCCGGTGGAAGAGATTTCCACATGTTAGCTATGGATTTTGGGACAACGGGTGAGAGATTGTCGATCATGTTCATGTTGTGTTCGTTGCTGGTATGGTGTGGGTGATCAAATTGTGGTGAATCGACGTGAGTTATGTGAAATGTGACATTGAATTGGGATGATGGTGTCATGCAATCGAACTCACCTCTTTGGTTCATCCGACACCCCAAAAGAACTGACGCTGTGAGTTACTTTAATAGTCATGGTGAGACCTCTCTATGGCTTTAATTGATATGTTGTTAGGAGAGAAGACAATGTCTACTACGTTCTCATTGCCATTGAACAGAACTCCAAATCGAAGTCAAAGAGCCAATGAAATTGGTGCGGATGCGGTGGAAGAGGAAAGAGTGGAGGAAGGAAAGACTTCATTCAGGCGGCCGGACAAGAAGAAGTTTGAAGTTTGGGCGGGAAATGCCGGCTGCGCTGAGCTTGCAGTGGGTGGGGTGGTTCATGTTGGAACTGGTAGATGTGGGTGTATGTAACTCATCACGTAGGAATTTAATACCGGATCTTGCCAATATCTTCCGTATCTTGAGCCGAACTTGAATTTTCGCATGTGTGAAATCATTCGTCGGCAATTGAAAGTTCATGGGTATGGCGGGAAGTAGCTACGTACCAAAATGTACGTTATTACCTCCGGAACGCAGCAGCATCTCACGACATCGATAGCAATGATGCACCGGCAACATGTATGCTATTGTATGGTATGCAACCCAGCATCCATCGTCATTGAATCATCGACATCGATTGCGACGGCGACGTCATTAGTAATATTATCACGATATCTTCTCGAAGCAAGCGCGAGTGATCGCGCAGTTAATAATTAGGTGCAGGCTCCATCACTATCTGCATCGTCGTCATTGGTCATCGTCAGCATGGCCGCTGTTGCCGCTCAAACTCCATTCCCCACCCCTGCAGCAACTGCAGCTCCAATTAAAAATAATGTTCATGGACATCAATCAATTTTTACCTCAGCATCCTCCTCCGAGGCAGTCTACACAACTTTAATCCAAACCTATCTCAATTTGCTCTGCTACGACAATGCAATATTCCTAGCTGAGCGCAATGCTGCCTCCTTCCCACAGAGTGAAAATGCCATTTATTTATTAGCCTATTGTCATTATCGCAATGGCAGTCCCAAGAGTGCACGTAGTGTATTGATTAATCGATGGTCGTTGGCTAGTGGTGGTGCTGGGGGTGGGGGTGCAACCAACAGTCATTCTAGTGATGTGGACCTACATTTACTCGAACGCACACGTAGCTCAGCACGATATCTTCTTGCCAAATCATGTTACGATCTTGGTCTGTACGGTGAAGCCGAGGAGGCATTGCTGCATCCCTGTCGTGAGGCATTTACCTCCGCCATTTCCGAGGGGGGAGGATCCGTCCATGGAGTGAAAATTCGTGGTGGCAATCGCAATGAGGTTATGGATGCATGGATTGTTCATACTACTTCGACAACACAGACTGGTAGTGGTAGTAGGCCGTGTCCTATTCCAAATGGTTCAGCGGGCTTGTATTTACTAGGGAATATATGTCGCAAAACCAATCGACGACAGCGGGCCATTGAGTATTATCGACTATCTCTGAAATTAGATCCGTTACTTTGGATGAGTTATGAGGCGATATGTGAATTGGGAGGTCCTGGCGGAACTACCAACGAGGTGGATGATCCCAATACAGTATTTGGTGTGCCAGCTCCGATACTGTCGCCCACTACTCGTCGAGAAGGTGTGGAAACAATGATGATGGGGGGAGGAGGACATCATCATGGCTTTGTGGGTGCAGGAACAACAACTGCTACAGCATCGGCTGGGGATGGCGGTGTACGATTCATGGAAACTTTGGTTGGCGTCGAGCAACAGCAACAACCACTGCATAGTTTTCATTTGAATCGATATGGCACTCCGTCCACACCCTACAGTGGGTNAGCAACAGCAACAACCACTGCATAGTTTTCATTTGAATCGATATGGCACTCCGTCCACACCCTACAGTGGGTTTGGCAAAATGAATATCGGGACGTACACCAATGCAACAATGGCACAACAGGAAGGAGAAGGGATGAACTTCCACGGCCCCGCAACGGCATCGACAATTGCTTCACGTACTCGTGGAAGATTGGAGGAGAGTGTCTTACCACAAACGAATTTGTTCGCTGCCACACCCGCCTTATCCACAACTACTACTACCCAGCATGAAACACCCCTTCCAACCATGCCAGCTTCTACTCCAAATGATGACGATGACAACAATAATCACACCGCAATGCCAGCATCGGCCATTGGATATGCCGATCAAGTTATTGACCGTGCCCGTCGTGTCGTGATTGGCCTAACTTATGATCCAAGTCCTGAATCTGTGAATTTTCCTGCCACAACAACACAGCGTAAGACGAGATTTGCAACCGAGCTAACCTTTTCAACGACTCCTCTGCCGTTATCTCCTCCCACTCGGCATGGTGGGGATGGTACGGATATTGCATCAGTGCCCTTCCATGCGGGTGTGTCCACCGTTAAGGGAGAAAAGCGTACATTGCTTTTCATAAATGAGGATGGGGATAGAACACCAACGTCGTCGTCACGAGCCAAATCACCGAAGAGGGGGGAAACAACACAGTCTCAGGGTTTTGTTGTGCAATCGTCGACAAATGTACCGATGAGTGGAGGGGATAGACAACAATTCATAGTAGATACGGTGACTGAGAGTGAGCATGTAGGAAAGGTGTTAGAATTACTGTGTGGTATTGGTGCTGCATACAAATACCTCTGTCAGGTGAGTCGTAAGGATATTGTGCCGAGTGATTCGTCGACCAAGTCTTTGCACCATGTCTAACTCTCAGCATGAACTTTTGTACCCATATCTACCCACAGTTTCGTTCACAAGATGCGCTCGAACTATTCCGTGAACTTCCACCTGAACAAATCAATACCGGATGGGTGCAACATCAAATCGGCAAGGCGTACTTTGAAATGTCACAGTATCAACACGCCCAACGTGCACTCCAGAACATGCAAAAGATTGAGCCCCACCGTATGCAGGGATTAGATATTTTATCAACCACATTATGGCAACTGAAGAAGGAGGTGGAATTGTCCGATTTAGCACAAAAGGCAGTGGACTTTGATAGGATGGCGCCCGAGGCGTGGTTTGTAGTGGGGAATTGTTTCTCGTTGCAAAAAGAGCACGAGACTGCCATTACCTTCTTCCGTCGTTCAATCCAGTTGAATCCATCGTATACGTATGCGCACACACTCTGTGGTCATGAATTTACATCGAATGAGGATTTTGATAAGGCCATTTCCTGCTACCGCGATGCCATTCGAGTAGATTCCCGACACTACAATGCTTGGTACGGATTGGGAGCCATCTACTTTCGTCAGGAGAAGTTTGATTTGGCCGAGTATCACTTTCAGCGTGCATTAGACATTAATTCACAAAGCTCAGTGCTGCATTGTCACCTTGGGATGGCACAACATCAAAATGGCAAGACGATGGAGGCACTTGAGACACTTGCGGGTGCATTCCAGTTGGATGCACGAAATCCACAGGCTCATTACCAAAGGGCTACCATCTTCATGACACTCGATCGGCCGGAGGATGCTCTGTTGGAACTCGAGAAGGTTAGAGCAGCCGCACCCCGGGAGGCCTCGGTACACTTCAACATGGGAAAGGTTCATAAACGATTGGGACAGCCGGCGAAGGCAATGCGTTGCTTCTTGACGGCATTGGATTTGGACCCGAAGGATAATAATCTGATCAAAGCTGCAATGGATCGGTTGGACGAACCAGATGTCGAGGAAGAGGTATCTGTGTTTTGATCATTGAATGACAAATGAGTCGGATCCCAGAGAAAGAAGAGAGAAGAGCAACCCAGCTCTTACCTGTATCTCTACGATGCTCTTCATTTCAGAGTCGATTATTTTGAGAGTGTTGCGATGCATTGAATTGCACAACGATTCTTCCTCTTCGAACCGCAGAAATTTACACGCGCATTATGTCAGTTAGGTTAGTCCATGCATAATAATGAATGAATAAGATCACTCATTAATCCAAGATTGTTGGTAACGAGGTTGCAGTGCAAGGAGTTGAGAGCGGTAAATAATAGGTGCTTGGATGGAGGTTATCGAGATCGAGGCGAGAATCGAGAGGTGAAGGTCGAAGGAACACCCACCATGAAGATCTCGGCAAGTAGCCAAATCGCCAAAACATTCCGAATTCTTCAGCGATACAATTATTTATTCCTACGAGAACAATTGCATACAGATTCCTCCATGTTCATGTACTGAGCTTCTTATTCAAATTTGTGTACCTATTCCTATGAAGCATTTTCTACGACGCGACACAAAGAGAATTTTTAGGGTGGATCTTCTGAAATTTTATGTGGTCTTGTTGAATGAACGGCATTGCCACCAACATGATCCGCATTATTCATGCTGCATTGTCATTGGATTGGTCCTTCGATTTATGAACGTTGGGTTGCCTTCGTCATCGTCGGAGAGTGGGTGCTGCGAACAGCATAGTGCACAGCTTCGGCAAAGTCCGAAACAGTATCTATCACAATATTTATTACTACCATGAAGTGGCCTACCCTCCTCTCCCCCCTGCTCCTCCTCCCGTCCGTGGCCATGGCCACCGGCGGCCACGGTCCACGTGGTGTCCACCCCATCAACGACCGCTACATCGCCGTCGCCGACTCCTCCATCGATGCCATCCTAATCATCGATGGACAAGCGGGCGGTGCCGTCGTCGGCCACGCCGTCCTCCACACACCCAATGTCGATGACAAGCCTGCCCAATGGCTCAACCCCATCAGTGTCGCCACCTGTGACACATGCACCCACATGTTCGTGACCAACGCCTCCATGTTATTTGCCATTGCACTGGACAAGCCACTATTGGAAATGGCCAATAGTCGTGACTTCTCATCATTGGCTAAGACATCCGTTCGGCCATTTTGGCCACAGAATTGGAATTCCGAGTACAAGGATGATGGGAATTTACGTCAAGTGTCGGTTGCGTCCGATGGTAGTTCGGCCTATGTGGGCCATGCCACCGCGGGTATTTTTAGCTTTGACCCACTCAACCCCACCGCGGAGAATCGTCGTGCGAAACATGTTATCCGAACTGGTGATGCGGACATTGGCGAGGGTATCAACGGATTGCATCATTCGTCCTCATTGGAGCATTTAATCGTCACGCGAAAAAAGTATGTGCACATTGTCAGTCTCAAGGATGAAGAAGGGAGCAATCCATTGGAGTACGGGGATCCCATCGCGTACCAACTCGCCCTGGATTATCACTGTGATTATTTGTATGATGGAGCCGAGATGGAGTTTTCGGATACTGCCATTATTAACGATTATGCATTTGTGCTGGGACATCCGGTCCACTCCGACATGTCGCGACATAATGGTGTGGCAATCTACAGGCTCACTTGGTACAATGATGAGGAGGCATGGAAAGATTGTGCATTGATTGCCGGAGATGGACTTGAAGATGCCAATTGGATTGATGGTAGTGGCGAGGAGGCACGATTTTCCAACACACCCCGTGATATTGCCGTGTTGCCCGCTAAGACATCGCACACCCTCGTTTTGGGAGATGTGGATAACCGTGTCGTTAGGCTCGTCGATGTAACTGTCCCCGTGGAGATGGATACTCAAATTGACAAAGTCAAGGTTTCGTCTGTGGCGTACAATGAAGATCTGTACCAAGTTCTATACACGAAGGAGGAACCGTGGACGGATCTCACACCCGAATCCGTCATGGCACAGGATGGCAAGTCGTACTACCATACCGGCGTTGACAGTCTCTACTCCATGAACTTTGATACCGCCCAGGACGAATGCACACGTGTGGGTATTGGACGCGTATGCACCTTGCCCGAAATCCGTGCTCGATTTGCTCGAGGACAGTATCCCACCCTAACTGGCGATGATAGTGCATGGACGACTGTGTGGACTGCCGAAAGTTGCGCATCGTGCCACCTCGAGGAACCGGGCACATGTCCCCTCACCGGAGGTGATACCGACTCGTCATGGGGAACGAACTTTAAAATGATTGCTATTTTCAATGCCCGATTCGGATTGCAGACACAGTGTGTGGATTTGAATCGAGAGGTGAATACCTTCTCCATGTGTTGCGGAGTGGGTGGACCGGCTGTGCTAAGCCCAAACAAATCCTCGGCCGAAATGGCCAAGCAGGCCGGTATTTCCATGGGTGTCATCTTACCAATTCTTATGATTGCCTTGGCCGCCTATGGATTGTACATGAGAAAGAAGGCCAAGCCCGTTTGGTGGCCCAAGTTTTTGCGAAAGGATCGACGAGAGGAGACGGGACATGCTCCTCATCGCGAAGTGGATTTGAGGGGTAGGGATTACATTTAATTATGTGGTGGTGTGAGAAGAATGCATCCATGGTGTCAGGATATCATCTACACCCTAACTTTGAATACACTGTGTGAGGGGACGATGCAACATGTAATGGAACACCACCTAGTCAATAGTTGTTGGTTGTGGGTACAAGTTAGGGCGAGAATGCATAGGTGTCAGTGAATCTATCTTCCCGACCTCTCCCGACCATGATCTTTGGATTTTTAGGCAAAGTATCTTGTGTTTAATTGAGAGAATTATTTAATTTATATTATGGTATCGATCAATGGTCGAAGGACAGTGTGTTGATGCACATCGTGTGCTTGCTCTTCCACTTCCCATCATGCAAGAAGTGGCATTAAATCTGCACTGCGACATTGACCCAACAAGCAAGCAATGTTCATAAAACCAACCACCGACCATTGTTCAATTGTTTGATGCTTTGGTTAGCAATATCCTCCTCATCAACCTTATGATCCCGACATCCAATACACGTGGAATTGTAATCGAGTCGAGTCGTAAGCTTCTTCTCTTTCTTCCCGCCAAATCATTGCAACCACGTGGAAGTAAAATCCAGTCGAGTCGTCAGGATTCTGGGCACTTTCCCGCTAAATATCTTCCCATCTACCGATTACTAAAATCTTGGAATGTTTTGCGGAATCAGTACATTTCTACTGGAAAGGATGGAATACTTCTCCACCTTACATCATCACGTGCTGTCCGCACAATCCACCACCGCATAGTTCGCGGTCACCAACACCACCATCATCGATTTTGTGCACATCGCTCTCATTATTTTATTTCCACCCCCCCGACTTCATCGTCGTATCATCGTCGTGCTGTGAACAAAATAATAATCAGCAACCATGCCTCGCGGACCCAAGAAGCACCTCAAGCGCCTCAATGCGCCCCGTCACTGGAATCTCCCCAAGATGGCCGGTGTGTGGGCCCCCAAGCCCTCCGCCGGCCCTCACAAGCAACGTGAGTGCCTCCCCCTCTGCATCATCCTCCGCGAACGTCTCAAGTATGCCCTCACCGGGAAGGAGTGCCAACAAATCTGCATGGAACGTTGTGTGAAGATTGATGGCAAGGTCCGCACCGACACCAACTACCCCGCTGGCTACATGGACATCATCGAGCTTGAGAAATCTGGCGATCTCTTCCGTCTGCTCTACGACACCAAGGGACGCTTCGTCCTTCACCGACTCGAGAAGGCGGAGGCTCAGTTCAAGCTTTGCCGCATCCAAAAGGTCTACGTCACCGCCAAGAAAGTTCCCGTCGCTGTCACCCATGACGGACGCACCCTTCGTTACCCCGACCCCAACGTCAAGGTCAACGACACTGTCAAGGTCAACATCGCCACTGGCAAAATGACGGACACGTACAAGTTCGAGATTGGTGCCATGGTCATGGTCACCAAGGGTCATAACTGTGGTCGCGTCGGTCAGCTCATGCACCTTGAGAAGCACGACGGATCCTTCTCCATTGTTACCGTCAAGGATAAGAAGGGCAATACCTTTGCCACTCGTCAGACCAATGTCTTTGTCATTGGAAGTGGAGATCATCCCCAGATTACCCTACCCAAGGGACGTGGTATCAGGAAGACGATTATTCAAGAGCGTGCTGAGGCGGAGGCTCGTGGAGATCTTTAAGTTGGCGGTCGTTGGTTCGGTGCCGATCTATTAGCAACAACTTAAGATTAACTTTCAGACCTAATATCTGAACAAACCCACCTGAAATCACAGAGAACTTGGTTCTCTTGTGTGTGGTGAATTAAATGGTGGCGACCAAAAACGTCCATAATCATTAGTTACTTTATATGTGCATAAATGGGTCCTTCCCGACCGCTGATGTTTATGGTTGTAGATACTCAATTAGTGTGTGCACGATCCTGCCTGGTGGTGGGTGCAGGCTTCAAACCTGTAGGGGCTTAGCGGCCCAGTGGTTCGATTCCACCTTGCGCACGTTTTTTCAGATAGCAGTTCTTCCATACGAAATCGGAAAATGGTGATGAGTTTCAGCTTCGATTGGAGACTCGACGAGATAAAGAGTTTCATCCATTCAAGTGGCGGTGCATTATTCATTACTCCTACAACAGTTCATGTTTACATCAGTTGACAACAGATACAGTGAACAACGATACTGAGTGAAATCATTCTCCTCTCAGAATAACATCGATAGCCGTCGTCTCGTCCATGGTCAGCATAATATGTGGCTTGTTCGCAAATGACAGCTTCGACACTCTGTCCAGCAGATTCTCGGTACTCGTCTGATTGGACACATCTTCGGATATTACCAGTTTGGGGAATATTGGCTGAACAATTCTTGCATACCATGATTGTGGACTTGAAAAGGTGTCTGGTAGGTCTTCGAAGAGAGAGTGACGTTTCGGATAATGAAGCACTTCTACATGGTCTGTATTGGTATGAGCTCGTTTTGCATACGAGACTGCACGATCCAGCCCACCGATTGCATCGACAAGGCCTACTTCCTTCGCTTGTTCCCCGGTCCAAACGCGACCTTGGGCAACCTCCTCAACTTCATTCATCGGGAGAGATCGTCCAGTGGAGACAATACCCTTAAAGTATTCATAATAGTCGAGTACTATCCTCGCGATATTGTTCTTCATACTCGGCGTGAGTGGAGTTAACGGATGCAATGCAGCACCGTGACTACCATGGGGGTAGTAATCACCAGTAATACCATAACTATTGGCCCATTTGCTGGCATCGAATTTGATTCCGAATACTCCAATGCTTCCCGTGAGTGTTGTTGCATTGGCAAATACTCTCTCTGAGTTCATGGAGATGTAGTATCCACCGCTAGCGGCCGCGTTGGACATGGAACAGATGACAGGCTGTTGGAGGTCAACATGCAATATGTGAAGTGAGAAGTCGCAACATAAACGAGCAGCAACTAAAGCGAGGACTGGGCAAAAGAAGTCATACCTTGTCCAACAGCTTCATCTCCTCGAGTATTGCCTCAGACGACACAACACTACCACCAGGCGAATCAACACGAAGTACCACAGCTTTGACCCCCTTGTCCTTCCTAATTTGCCTCAAGGAGCGAATAATTTCATACGATAGAGAACTGCCAATGGTGCCATCCACCGTTACCACAGCAACCTTATCACATTTGGCCGATGGTGCTTTGTCAGGCTGCAAACGCAATGCAGAGAGAATGAACGATGTTGCTGTGCTTGTTTCCGACAATCGATGCAAAACATTGTTGATTTTCATCCGAATTCGTTCCACCCTTTCTTTCTTGTTCAACATTTGTTTGTACTTGATAAGAGATACTGCTTCGGTGGCACAAAATTTGCTGAAGCTCTCGTGCATTCCAAACTTTTCGTCGAATTTCACTCTGTCCGAGGTCGTTGTCTCTTCATTATCATCATCATCATCGTCGTCGCCACACAGCAATTTCATGAACGATTTCTTTTGTTTCTTCTTCGCTTCACGTAGATTGACATTCAGAAGCGAAAGCAAAGGATCGACCGGTGGGGTATAATCGACAAGTCCAATGTCTGTCGAGTTCGGTGCCCTCAGACTGCCGTACTCAAAGATCGATTGCCACATGACATTGTCGAATTTCAACGCTCGAGATTGTTCAATGCAGGAACGGAATGTGCCGTTCACTGAGGATGTAATGGATTGGACTGTTTCTAAATTGGTCTTGGAGTATTTCTTGTCGGTGAAGATACTCGGAGCATCTGGTGGAAAGAATATTGCACGATCGGATGAGATAAAGTGTTAAAGTGGATCAAAACGAAGATGAACATAAGCAACTCACTCTTATACTGTCCATGCCGAAAAACATGCGCCCTGACACCATATTTATCCAACATCCCGCCCAAGAATATATTATTCATCGTCACGCCAAACAAGTGCAAGTGCCCTCGTGACTGCAAGTGCACGTTGGTAAAGGCACTTGCCAAGAAGTACTCCCTCCATTGAAATGCATGCCCAAATGCATACGATTGTTTCGGGTCACCATTGCGTGCCAATGCATATACTGGATTATGCTGAATATTAGGATCACGATGGACGCGATGTGATTCATTAAATATGCGAATGGCATTGCGTATTTCTTCCATATGAGCATTTCCAATGGGATGGCGAATCCCACCCAAACCATCTCCCTCGCCAAAGGTAGCGTAGAGTGCGCATATGTTCGGATTGGACGATGCACTGTGCAGGATGCTTACTATTTCTTTTGCTTCCATGGTGATGGTAGGTTGTTTGCTTGGATCGGCAACTCGGGATAAAAGATCATCGAATAGGGAACTGCCCGATTTGCGATGTTCGATGACTTTAAGATTGTCAAATGGTAATACAAGCACACACTTCTCGTATTTGGTTCGTTTGGATGATGTTGATGAAGATTGGTTGTTTTTGTTGCTGGTGTTGCTGGTATTGCCGTTATTGTCGTCGTCGTCATCGTCTGCTCCTAATGTTGCACCAAAGAAGTTGTCGACCTGATTGGAATCATAGTAGTACGAAGCTGCACTGGCCGCGAGAGCAATGCCAACCACCGCACCACCCACGCGAAGAGACCGACCAGCAAAACTACCGATCCTGGTGACTAATCGATGAATGATACCATGGTTAGTAGGCCTTGCCTTTGGGTGTGCATGTAATTGCTGTTGCGGTTGCGGTGGCATTTCTTGCGACAAATTATTCGTATGAGCACCGATGCCAGCAGAGTGCTGCTGTTGATGATGCTTGTGGCCTCCTTCACTTGCCATACTGTTTAGATTCTTGCGACGGTAGTAATCGGCGTTTAATTGAGAGGGGAAATTCTCCTTGTCCATGCTCAAACAGGGCCATAACATTCACGTAGTATCATCGGTTCACCATGGTATGGGCCTGCTGTTTCGGATTCTGGATTCTCATCGTCCCCGTAGGTCACCGTCATCAGCACTTCAAGACACTAAATAATTTGAGTAAAATTAGCGATACTTAGTACAGTGACGCCGCTGAAAAGCTCGCCAATTGGCCTTTCTTTGCAGTTCCAGTGTTCCGACCGCTGTATTATCGGTCCACCGCGCACCAAATCTCCCGCCAAAATGACTGCCAGGTGTAAGAGTGGTCAGCTGCCGGCGCCGCACAAAATCACAATGCGACGATGAAGACAGATGAAACCGATATCTAGACGGCCGACAGCATCTACTACTACTACTATCACTATCACCAATACTTGTCACCATCACCATCACCTCGAATCATCATGTGGAACAGCTCCATAGCCAGCACACCCAGCTACTACGGTCAGCAGCAGCCGCCACAACTTCCAATTTCTGTTCAGCAACCTCCACCGCCCAACGCCGCCGCTGCCGTCGCCGCGGCATCCTCCGGTCAAAAACATGACATCTTCGTCGGCAATCTCGCCTTCGCCACCACCGAAGAACAACTCTACGCTGCCTTTTCTGAATTAGGACGTATCGTTAAAATACGCATGGTATCTGATCTCGAAACCGGGAAACCACGTGGCTTTGCCTTTGTGGAATTTGAGGACCCCCAGGCCGCACTGTCGGCTATTCGCAATATGAATGATTATGAAATTAATGGACGAAAATTGCGTGTGAATTTTTCGAATAGTAGTCACTTAGAAACATTGGCAAATCAGTTGGGGATGGATTTAAGTCATGTTGGTGGGAAGGGTAAGAGTACAGGTGATGCAGATGACACTAATGCAACAAGTGGAATGGGTGCAGGAGGGATGGGGAGTGCTACTAGCGTTGGGGGACATGCCATGGCTGGTGGAAGTGAAGGAATGGCGACCGTGGGTGGTGGTGTAGCTGGAAGCAAGGCCGTGGCCTCGGCATTAAAGAGTATGAACAAGGGGGAAATGTACGATATCGTGGCCAAACTGAAGGAGATTGCGGACACCAATCCTGATGAGGCACGAAAGTTGTTGACGCAACATCCTCAGCTGCCCGAGGCTATTCTATATTGCATGAGTGAGGTATGTTATCTATACGCGAAGATGTTGGTGTTTGTATTTATTGTTTGAAGTGAGGACGAACATTCGCAACTCTACATCTTATCTCACACACTGACTTCTCCATGACGTGCTCGCAACCCCAAAACAACACAACAAAAGCTTGACATGATAAAAACTCCCGTCGGTACAGCTCTGGGTATGGGTGTACCCGCCCTTGCACCTCCAAATTTCGCACCACCACCTTTGCTGACGACAATGGCGAAACCAATCGATCCTCGGGCACAACTTTCTACATCCATGCCTCCTCCTCTGCCGGGAGTCGTTGCCCAAGCACAGCAACAACCACCACCTCCCATTATGGCCATGCCCTCCGATCCACGAGCACGTCCCGCTGATCCACGTGCCGCCGCCGCCGTGGCCCGTGATCCTCGAGCTGCGGTCGCTGGTGGAGGAGTGCCACCCCCCAACTTCCCGCCCCCACCGCCCATGATGCAGCATCCTCCACCTTCCATGCCACCACCACCAATGGGGATGGCACCGCCACCACCACAACAACAACCACCTGTATTACCACCGGGTGTGGCGGGTTTAGATCCCAACTTGGTTCAGCAGGTTATGGCACTCACACCAGCACAGATTGCACAATTGCCACCGGATAAACAGCAGAGTATATTGGCCTTGCGGCAACAAATTACCGGAGGAGTACTGCGATGATAGAATGAAGGATAGGCAGGAGTATTGATTTGGAAGAAAAACAAAATGGATATGAGTAGGTTAAAGAGATGACATCTTTCGGACGAACGACGAATTGGACGTTGCTGCTCTTGTATGTTGGTGGCCAAAGCTGTCATGCAAACATAATTCTTGGGATACTCGTTTAAGATGATCATGAGCGGAAATCTTTGTGCATACTTGCATATCAACTATCCTCTAATGTAATGATGCGATAATACTCTAACCAAGGTTTAGCCCATGATCTTTGCAACCTATCACCGATGCAACGCCACGTGTAAGTGCGCCGAGTGATTTTCCCGCGAAATATTTTCCACGTGGAAGTGCTCGTCTTAGTCGAGTCAATTCATGTCTCCCGCCAAATCTACGGATCTTTCACCAATGCTTTTTCATATTGGAATCCGTATTGGCAATGGCGGGTAGACCTGTCTGTCTCCCCTCCAGTAAAATTTTGCGGCGGCCGGCGGTGCATGATGCGGCGGCGGGCGGCGGCAGCAGCAGTGACAGAGGCGGCACATCACATCACGACAATGACGAACTCGACAGCCATGGAAATTGCGGAAATGGAGTGCGGCACCTCGCTCGCCGAGGATGTCTGGGCCATCGTCCCCTCCTCTACTACGGCCATGCCATCGTTGTCGCCATTGCGAGTTACGAACTCTGAATCGACGGGCAAGGCTGCGGCGGTATCGACAGCATCAGTGACGGTAGAAGAGGCATGGACCAAGATCCATCAGCTACGCTCCCGCCTTGCTGCGGATGTTATCAGCGATCCACCCTCCTCGTCTTCTTTATCTTCTACTGGATTTAATTTTCCCACCTTCATCTCGCCATTTGAACGGCCAAAAGTAAATAATGACAAGTCCACCAATGGTAGCAGCGGCACTACCACCACTACCACTCCCACTCCCAACGGCTCGTATCAGGGCATGGCCATTCCACTAATTTACTGTGATCAAACTGCCTCACAGCGTCCTGTACGATCGATTGAGGATTATATTCGATCTATCTCTATGCCTTGTTATGCAAATACGCACACGGTAAGGAGAAGATGATGGGGATTATTATTGTTGATGATTCTGTTTTCTGCATTGATGTATGTTTCCTCAATTTGCATTTGCTGATGCATGAAAATTTCTCTTGTTTCTCTAATTACTACACTGCACTAAACCCATACAGAACATCACCTACACTGGTTCCCAATCGACGGCATTTGTAGCCGAGGCACGTCAAGTTGTCGGTGAAGCTACCGGGGCACGCATTACCGGAAAAGCATCGTTGGACACTGTACTCTTTGGTGGGAATGGTGTTACCGGCGTAGTAGCAATGTTGATTGATTGTTTGAATTTACGTGGATTAGTCAATGAAGCCAAGAAGAGTAGTGACCATTTCAACATTACTCGACCGGTTGTGTTTGTGGGACCTCATGAGCATCATTCGAACTTGTTACCCTGGAGAGAATCGGGATGTGAGGTGATAACTATATCGGAACGTTCCACCGATGGGATGGTAAATTTGGACGAATTGGAACGTTACCTTCGTCTACCGCAGTATGGGACATCCTCGGGACGATTACGCATGGGTGCCTTCTCGGCGGTGAGCAATGTTACTGGGATAATTGCCGACGTTGATGCAATTGCTATATTGTTGCATAAGTATGGAGCACTCGCCTTCTTTGATTATGCAAGTGGGGCACCGTATGTTAAGATGAATATGAATCCCAATCCTGTTGGGTATAGTTCCATGGGGAAATCGGATGAGGGCGGTGTTGTTGCTGTGGATCCTTCCAAGGATGCCATTTACTTTTCTCCGCACAAGTGTTATGGTGGAACTTCTACACCTGGCGTGTTGGTGATCAAAAAGCATGTAAGTGATTTGACCATTCAAATTCTTGTCAATGAATTTTATCCTCCCATGCTAATTATGATAATGTGCACCCTATCATTCATTGACCTTTCATGCAGCTTATATCCCAAACTAACCCACCAACCATTTCCGGAGGCGGAACAGTCTTCTACGTAAACAATCAATCACATCGTTTTTTATCCAATCGAGTTGAGAGATATGAGGGTGGAACGCCCGATGGTATTGGAATACAACGAGTTGGGCTGGCTTTGTTGGCAGGTCGGAGAGTGGCCGATGAGTTTGAACGTATTGTGCAGGGGATGGATTGCATTGATAATGATGATGGACGTGGTGGAGCGGTGCCATCGCGACCTCCGAAGACATTGTTGGAATATGAATGCTCGACGTACGACCGAGTAGTGTCCGAGCTGAAAAAGCATGCACCCAATCTAATTATGCTTGGATGTTATAGCCATGATGATGAACGCAATCCCAGCCAAGAGACGACGAGGACTTCCTCGTGCGTAGGGCGACATCTTCCAATTTTCTCCTTCTTAATTCGATGCGGAAAGCGTTTCCTACACTATAATTATGTCTGCGCCATTTTGAACGACGTCTTTGGAATACAATCAAGGGGAGGATGTCAATGTGCTGGACCGTACTCTCAACGATTGCTCGGATTAACTGACAGAATCAATTCTACGGAAGTTCCAAGTGACTCAAATAAACAGATCGAACGGGCGCTACTACGATCGGACCGACCTTGTGAGTTGTTGCGACCTGGATATACTAGACTCAGCCTGCCATTTAAGGGATTGCGTGAGGAGGAGGTAGATTATGTCATTCAGGCATTGATTTGGGTGGCAAAACATGGATGGGCGTTGCTCCCGCAGTACCGATGCGATCATCGCACAGGCGAGTGGCGCCATTGGAGTAGAAGGGGTAAACCGTTGGGGAAGAGCGAACGACGATGGTTGAGTCATTACGATGTCCTTGCGTCCCCAAGAGATGAGCCCAACAACTCAACTCCCCCGCTGGTCATTGATTCTGCAACGAACTTGAGTGAACACATGGAAGCAAGCCGTGATCGCCTCCGCCAAGCTATTGTCAATGCCAATGCTATTTTGCATACGACCAAATGTGATCCTCGATTTTTATCTGAGGTTGAAAAGATGAATACTGCTGTTGGCATGTTAGGAAGCGGTGGAAACAACGATTCAGGTGGTGGAGGAGTTGATCACACTCTCGAGGATTTGAGGTGGTATGTTTACCAACAGGAGGTCTCTCAGTATTTGCGAGATGGGATGGAAGAAGTTCCAGACACTTTGGTGGATGACGCTTTACTTGGAGCAATTCATGTTCGTATTGATGGTAAACAACGCGAAACTCTATCCACTGGAGACAGCGACAAACTTGCGCCGGCGGGGGACGGATTTCCCTGTACTGAAACTGCGCCAATTGACATCGAAGGAATATGCACGTGGGAAACAACAGATCTCATCCCGTTCCGAGAGGGCGATCACGCTGGAGAGGCGCCATGCGACGAGATTAAGGCAGGATATGAAGCTGGGGAACTCGGCCATGCATGTGAAATTTTCTCAATTTTTAGAGACGAATGGATCCCCATATCCGAGTTCATTGAGCAGTATGGCTCTCGCGTGGCTGATGCTGCAATTGTTTCGGAAGAAGATTTGGCAAGTTGTCGAAAACGCGATTTGNTATGGCTCTCGCGTGGCTGATGCTGCAATTGTTTCGGAAGAAGATTTGGCAAGTTGTCGAAAACGCGATTTGTCCGCAATGGAAGGCTCATCATCTTCCATGGCGATTTGCTCGACTTATACTGGTGCAATTAATTCGATGCCTCTTTCTACTTTTCCACCAAGCACATGCCTTCTACCTGCCGTGGAAAAGAGAGAAAAGAAGAAGCCGTCTCGTGACTCTTTGCAGTGGGGCGAATCTTCTGCTCCGCACATTGCTCCATCTACCTCATCTCAAGGCGAACAAAATGGCAGTTGCGTCAATGGTGTTAATGCTACAACACCATCTTCTGCTGTCGTGAGTGACATGTCGACATGTGCAAAATTAAGCATCAAGTTAAAGAAACACAAAGGAATGATAAAACCTCCGCCGAAACTGATGCGCTTCATCACGCAGGTGAGGCTACGTAGTATTGTGTCAATTCGATTTTCCTTTATCACAAATTTATTTACATGCACAATATCAATCAGGCTATGATCCAGTGGGATATGATCCAAGACGGCGATCGACTCCTTCTTGGTCTTTCTGGGGGAAAGGACTCGCTAAGCTTGCTCCATTGTCTCCTGGAGTTTCAGAAGAAATTACCGATAAAGTTTGATATCGAGGTAATACCNGCTAAGCTTGCTCCATTGTCTCCTGGAGTTTCAGAAGAAATTACCGATAAAGTTTGATATCGAGGTAATACCTCGTTCTGCTCTTTAACTTGCCCGTTGATCAGCTGATTTAATTATGCTCATCATGTGTTTCCCACACAAAGGTTTGCACAATTGATCCTATGACGCCATCATTCGATCCGTCTCCACTCATTCCGTACGTGGAAGGATTAGGGTTGAAGTATCATTACATTCGGGATGATAGTAAGTGTTTTCTGTTCCGTTGACTCCATTACTAATTATTAGTTGTCTCTAATGCCCTATCGCAGTTGTTCAACGTGCAACTTCCAGCGGCAAAGATGGAAACACTGTTTCGTCACTTTGTGCGTTCTGCGCTAGAATGAAGAGGGGCAATCTGTATACATGTGCTAGGAGGAATAATTGCAACAAACTTGTATTAGGTGAGCATGGAGAATCAAAGGTATTTCTGACCTGCCAAACTGTCGACCAGCTGATTCAATGTTGTCTGTGTTCCTTGTCTTTTCCTCAATAGCACAACACCTAGACGATTGCGCGGAATCCTTTTTGATGAGTATTATGCACAACGGCTTCATACGAACAATGAAAGCTAATTACAAAATCAATGCCGGTGATGTATCTGTCATTCGCCCTCTTGTCTATTGCCGCGAGAGTCTCATGACAGAATTTGTAAGTGGTCGCGTGTCGCTTACTTGCTGAGTAATCTGCTCTCCGAGTTCACAAATCGTGCATTCTTTGTTTAGGCGAAATCTGCAAATTTACCTGTTATCAACGAGAATTGTCCTGCCTGTTTCGAAGAGCCAAAGGAGAGAGCGCGCATGAAAAAGCTTTTATCCAGGGAGGAGACACTATATCCAAACCTTTACGACCATATCCGCCGGGCGTTAATACCAGTGATGCATGATGACTCCACAGCGATCATGAGAAGCTACCTTGAGGAAACGATTGCAAAGAGTCGTAAAATACCTGAAAAATCAAAGGTGGGAAAGGTCACCAGCGGTTTCAATTCAGACGATGTGCAACCTAAAGAGGCTCGATGTACGATAACTGTTGACGTTGAGGTGTCCTCGGAGGCATCTACTCGCCTGTTATTGTCATCTGCGACAGAGGAAGAACTAGTTGCTGAACTGGCGAGAAGAAGGGCCGATAAGTACAAACTGGCGGGTGCAATGAGACGGTTGCCGAATGATAGTACGCTGCCACCCGATGAGACGGGGCAAATGTGCTCACTTACAGGAGGGGATGGTATGATTCCATGCAGTGAATTGATGGAGTAAATGGATGACTGATGCTAATGTTAAGTGTCGAACTGAGAGCTGATCTGCTAGTACACGCGCTTTCTCACTCATTGTCATGATCAGGCTTCAGAAGCTCGTATGCGTATGGCATAGATAGCATAATGTTGGAAAGGATGCAATGAGACAACCAAGGAGGCAAATTCAAGGGATTTTGGATTTTGGAAGATACGAGAGCGACGATGATATCGCCAATTCCTTGGGGAAAGATTCAATATGGAACTCCTACCCATGTAGAAGATCCAGGGTTCGGGTTCGAGTGTTCGTGAGTTCTTCCGATCTCGACCGACGGTCCTTGCCATCCAACAAAGGATCACCCGTCACCGTCATTAATCTCATAAAACAAATCATCAATACAATCAATCGGTGAGATCTCTTCATTAGTATGACTTCAGCAATCGGCTTTCATCTTCACTCATATTGCCGCCAACACTTTCGTCACTTGTCTTCAAGAACCAACTGAAAAGAAATATAGAAACAACATCGAGAATAATGAGCATAACCCCACGCACAATGGAGCCATCGCGAGAGAACGAACATGAAAACTGTTCTCCGTTATCCTCCATCAAGCCGAGTAACTTACAAATTTTGCACGCATCAGTCAAAGCGCAAGAACATTTCGCCACCCTAACTCAGGAGCAAACAGATTTCATATTCAGCGAAATCGCAAAGGTTGCGAATAAGGCGCGAGTTCCCTTGGCGGTAATGGCTGCAGAAGAAACAGAAATGGGGTGCATGGAAGACAAAGTTATCAAAAATAGTTTGGCATGTGAGTTGATCTGCGATCGGTACAAGAATTCCAAGACATGCGGCCTCATCAGGGAGGATCAACCGCATGGGCTGAGAGTTTATGCCAACCCTGTTGGACCGGTCTGCGCAATAACCCCAGTAACGAACCCAACATCTACCGCAATCTCGAAGTGTCTGATGCTCGCAAAGACAAGGAACGCAGGAGTTTTTCTACCCCACCCTCATGTGAGTACATGGTCCTAAGGCGTGGTTATTGATCATTTACATCGCCACTAATAATAGCTGTTGCTTCGTTTTCACTTCCACCCGCTAGGCCGCCAAATGCACAGCCGAGGCCGTCCGCATCTGCCGAGAAGCGGGTGTGAAGGCTGGTGCACCGCTGAACTGGGTGCAGTGTATCACAGACCATGACATCAAGGAAAGTCAGGCCGTCATGCAAAGCCCTGAGATTAAGCTGATTCTGGCGACAGGAGGACCAAGTGAGTATCATGTAATGACCCTCACCTGTATTATTTATGTCTCTATTCTTCTCACGTGATCATCTGTCCACAGATATGGTGAAGGCGTCATATTCAGCGGGAAAGCCTGCTATTGGAGTTGGGTCTGGGAATGCTCCCATTCTGGTAGACGAAACCTCCGATGTATTGCAGGCATGTGGATCAATTATTTTGGGCAAGACATTCGACAATGGTGTGATTTGCGCCGCTGAACAAAGTGTCGTTGCAGTCGATGCGGTGTACGATGAACTGAAGGAACTTATGCAAGGACGCGGCGTCCATTTTCTACTGGGCGATGAACGAGACAAGCTCGCAGCGTTCATTCAGAAAGATGGTCGTATTAATCCCAAAATCGTTGGTCAGAGTGCTCATGAAATAGCATTGCGTGCAAATCTGAGCCCCATCCCTGCCAATACAGTCGTTCTTGCCACGGAGGAGACAACAGTGGGTGAAGACAATCCCCTGTCCAAAGAAAAACTATGTCCGGTCATAGCGCTTTACAGAGCGAGTAACTTTGACGATGGAGTACAGCTGTGCAGAGCTCTTGCCCTGAATGGAGGCGTTGGGCATACCGCGGGGATGTACACTTCGAGTAAAAATTTGATGGAGATGAAAAGAAGAGAAGAGGTATTTCTACGAGAAGTACCCGTTCACCGAGTTTTGGTCAATATGCCTACATCGATTGCTGCAATTGGTACCGCGTTCAACTTTGCGATCGATCCAAGTCTCACCCTTGGTGTCGGCACTGAAGGTAAGTTTCGATGGTTTAGTCGCTCACTCGTTGTCGTCCTCTCTAAATAAATTTTGCCATTTTCTTCGAATGTCCGGATACTTCACAGCCGGCTCGTCCATGTCATCCAACTTAGGTCCTAGTCATGTAAGTGTCATGTTGATTTTGTTGCTAGCTCTATTCGTCGTTCTTGTATTTCTTATTAATATTATTTGTCACAAATTTGGGACTATTCATAGCTCATTAATTTAACCACAGTTGCTGAGCGTCAAGAACACATTGAATGGCTTCAATTGCCCCGCCAGTTATACTATAACCGAGGATGCTTGGAAGAAGCATTGGAGGGGAATGCCATTAATGGAGAAAAACGAGTTTTGGTTGTCACAGATAAAGGCATGGTTAGGGCCGGTTTTGTGCAGAGAGTTTCGACATGTCTGCGAGAACAAGGACTAGACGTTGAGATCTTTTCTGATGTCCATCCCGATCCAGATATGGAATGTGTCCGCAACGGCGTAGAGGTCTGCAATTCGTTTAAACCCGATATCATTGTCTGTCTTGGAGGGGGATCGCCGATCGACGCCGGCAAATTCATACGAGTTCAGTACGAGCACCCTGAACTCACGTTGGAAGATGCCTCCGCTAGATTCATCGAGATCCGGAAGAGAACTTGCGCCTTTCCAAAGCTGGGCAGCAAAGTGAGGAGACTTATTGCCATCCCTACAACTTCAGGCACTGGTTCTGAGGTTTCGCCATTCACTGTTATCACCTCTGATGATGGCCAAAAGTTCCCAATCGCGTCGTATAAGCTGACTCCGGATGTTGCTGTCTGTGATTCGACTCTTTGTGACAGTCTACCGCGATCTCTCGTTGCTCATGCTGGGCTGGACTCCATCACCCATGCAGTTGAATCATTCGTTTCTGTGGCGCAAAACGATTTTACAAAAACTCAGTCGTTAGAGGCACTCGAACTTCTCTTCAAATACCTCCCTGAAAGCTACAAATCAGGATCTGCTCTCGCGAGAGATGCATGCCACCGGTAGGTCTAATCATTGGTTTTTCACGTTGTCAGTTGTATGTCCAATTTCTCATTCAATACTCCGTTCATGTAATGTTCTTTCGCATTTTGCAGGGGAGCAACGATTGCTGGAATTGCCTTTAGCAATGCCTTCTTGGGCATTTGTCACAGCCTTGCACATCAAGTTGGAGGCGAGTTTCACATTCCTCACGGGATGACTTGCGCGATACTTCTTCCACATGTCATTGAATACAATTCAACTGAATGTCCAACGAAGATGGGAGTATATCCTTCATATCACTATCCTCAGGCTTCAACTCGCTATGCGGCTATTTCAAAGCACATTGGAGCTGATACCCACGACACAGACGGTCTCATCAAAATGCTCCATGATGTTATGGTGCAGCTCGACACCCCGTTATCGTTTCAAGATGCTGGTGTCAATGAGGAAGCCTATTTGGCTAACTTGGATGTGCTGGCTTTGCACGCATTCGATGATCAATGCACTGCAGCGAATCCTCGATATCCGCTTGTGAGCGAGCTGAAAGATATTCTCCTGAAGGCGTACTACGGGGCAGCAGCGTATGAAGCCAGACGCCACAAGAAAGGGGAACTCAATGAACAAGTGGAAGCTGGCGAGGCAACCGCGTAGGAGGCCCAGTATTTTGTCTCGAATTGTTTAGGTTGGGCACTATTTTAGGCCCATGCAGTAGCTCGCAGCATCGACTCGGACCTGTTTGTAATCCAAAGGGTTGATGCAAGTGTTTAGGTTGAGCACACAAGTGTGATAGTTAAGTTCCGTAGGACTGAGCACCCTTCTTCCAGTGTGCCTGTAAAAAAGAATAATTAGCATCGATTTCAATAAAACACCCACTCTCTAGAGAAGAACGCATGTTTTGTAAGGTCTAAAATTGTTCTTAGCTATGGTAGATTATTAAGCATACAACAGAATCACAACGGCGTGGACATTACGTTCAATTATCGCGAGTTGACAAGATCATTACGTCTTTTGCTGCTGAATACACGCAGCCACAACCGTTGGTCATTTGTCACTTGCAACTACATCGGCTGCAAACCATGTCTCTCTTCGTCCAGGAAGTTTCCACTTGGCTTCAGCGTCGGCATTATTTTCATCAGTAGATGAGATGCGACGAATCAGCGAATTGTATCTTTCTTCAATATCTTTCAGGCTAAAGTTGTTATCTGGTGACATCGTCTTAGCTTTTATTTTGATCATAGCCGACTCGGAAAGACCAAAACTCTCTACCCCTCTCAAAATGGAAGAATCGTCGTCGAACCACCACCTCTTGGAATACGATCCGCACTTGTGGTCCTTTCTGACTACTTTATCGTAGGTAGAAACTTCAGATGGCTTGTTTGATAAAGATACTTCTTTCCCACGTCGCACTGTGAAAGTAGGTTGATAAAGATATGATTCGTCAAAAGTAATGTCATTCAACTCAGGCTCTAGAGCCACATCTAGTCTGTAGGCCTCCCGTATGCCGGTCTCAAATGCACCATGAATTGTTGAAGGGTGATAAGGCGTTGTTGCTTCGCCGGCGAACAATATCAAAGGTCGATCTGGTTTAGTGACAACTTGTTCGTTCCACTCTGGACGGAAGTCATACATGGGAGTCGACATCGCAGTTAACTCTGCGAAGCCATTGACCCCTGAAATCAGAAAGCAGGTGACACATGATAGTGTGAATTTTAGGATTCCAAATACGATAAACCAAGCAATTATGCAACTTACCCTGCGGAACGTAGCAAAAAGCGCCTCGACTGTAAGGGTCAGATCCCCATCGCGATACGAAGTAGTCAATCGGCCAATCAGGGACTGTTACATCAACCTGGCGTCGAGTCTTCAAGGACTCATCCGCCTTAATTGCCTTGGTGCACATTTTCTTCAACACTTGCATACATTCAAAAACAACGTCGTCATCGTGCATCTCCTCGACTTGACTCGCATACTCTGACCCTCCGTAGATTGCAACTAATATAGGAGCATTCCTCATATTAAAGAAAAGGATGTCCTTCCCGTGTTCGGAGGACGCGTGTCCGATAAAATCAAACCGTTGAGTAAATGCAGTGTTCCGATTCAAAGAATTAGACCCTGATGAGTGGCGTGGTAAGTTGTTCCAAAATGAATTCTCGAATGACATGCAGCATTTGTTGTAAGCACCGACTCCAAGTCGATGTAATGCATTCGTTTTTGCGGCTGGTAAGGGCGGGCTAAATGCGATGTGACCAGGAGATCCCGGTGGAATTGATAGAATGGAAAGCGGAACAGTCACAATCACAGCATCGGCCTCAAGCGTCAGACCACACTTCGTCGTGACTTGTACAACTGTGTCATTCTCGTTCCCGTACGTCGAAGTTCGGCTCGACAGGGTATTGTCGTCGGAAGGCAGATCAGATTCTCTAGCCTGCTTCGTACCGGACAATTGTTGCGCCTCTCTCGACCGTGAAAATAAAAACATCTTTGACCCCCTATTCTTCCGAGTGAACTTGCGTATAGGTGACTTTTCAACATGAACATGAGCCGACTGTTGTTGATCCACCGCTTGCTGTCGAAGGCGCTTCGCCTCTTCTCTTTCAACAATTGTTATGCCATTGACTTCTATACCACATTGAATGACGCCTCGACTGCTACTGCCGCTATCACTCAAAACCCCTCCACAAAGATCCGATGAACCAGTTGCAATGGATGATTGCTTGCCAAATGTACTCGCAAAATCGCCACTGCGACGATGATTAATGTTGCTAATTGAACTCAGCAGCTCGTCATCTGGCGACGACGACGACGGACTTTTGAACAGTTTTCCATCACCTCTACACTCAAATCCATCAGCAAGCGCCTCGATGATGTCACGAAACCCCCCCTCAAGATAGGAGTGATCTCCACCGTAACCAAACGGTTCATCCTCATTCCATTTTTGTCCAAGATCTTTCATGGGTGCTCCCGAGCTCATTTCAAGGTTGGCTACATGCCAATTGAATAGATTCTCTCGAACAACTTCTTCGTTTACAACACTTTGGTTTGTGGTACTTTGACGATTGTTGCTATTTCCTTCAGTGCTGATTCGCTTCTTGTCAACTGAGGTGGTAGTTTCCCGATGATACTTTTTGCATTCTTCAAATATTCCTCCAAAGTTTACAGATGGATCGATTGCGGCGACGTCTTTTCCATTGTCGACAGATGAATCTTGAGTAGAATGACTTATGCTAGACGTGGTTGTCGTGTCATCCGATATGTAGTTTAACGAAAGTGATTCATCCCCCGCTACTACTTGTGTGAGACTTTTCCCATTCCTCAAATTGGATTTTTTGCGTTCTGCGACGTCCTCCTTTTTTGATTTCTTTATTGAAGGTTGGTTTGCCCCCTCCTTCTTCCAAACATACTTTCCCTCATCACAACACTTTGCTGCCAAGTCTAGTATATCATTAAACTCCTCGGCAACCTGCCGGTCAACTTCCTCATGAATCATATTTCCATTGTGATCGACGAGGCAAGTGTGATCTCCCTCCACAGCATGCAGTGGTAGACGAAGCTTTTGATGTGCTAGGACGTAAAGTGGATTGAGACAACCAATTCCATCCTCGCTCTTGCGAATGATTTCATTGCCTTGATTCCCAGTGCCTCCATCCGTGTTGTGGACGTCGGTAATTCTTCTGCGCGATGCTTTGTTGGCGGCACGATGTTGTATCCGCAGGGATTTGCGAACATGCTCCACATTATCATTTTCGTGCTTTTCATTTCCATTGCCTCCTCCATTATTCTTCCTCGATGTGCCAAAGTCATGTGAGCCTACTTGTAGATGCTGATGATGTTGATGCGACGAGTGTGCATTCTCTACTGTCGACACACCTGTACCATGAATAAATGCTCCTCCGACATCCACTGGACTCCACTTTCTTACTTTGTACAATTCACTCGGTGGTTCTCCTTTCTTTCCATCCTTATTGTCGTCATCATCTTGCCATTCCTTGTCAAGCATCAGATCAATTGTTCGTATCCTACCCCCGATGCGTTGTCGTGCCTCGAGAACTAACACATCATGCCGTCGCTCAGATAATTCGCGTGCACATGCCAAGCCGGAGATTCCCGCACCTATAATGATAACGCGAGGTGGACGGGGTGCACCACTACTTGATGAAGTGGAGGATGAAGCCGCTTTTACTTCTGCCGCTGAAGATGCTTTTGCTGCTGCTGCTGCTGCTGGCCTTTTCTTTTTGCTAGACTTCTTATTGGTAGCATTCATACGTCCACCCCTACTAGTGTCATCGCCTGTATAATATTTTCTAGATCGAGCAGGCAATGATCGACAGCTCCGCTTGCCAATGTTGATGTTGTTGGATGCATCGTCTAAACCCGAACCCAAACTCAATCGCTTCGATCGTCGGGTAGGTTCCGTCTCCAACGCCGCCGCCCTCTTCGTCTTCTCTACTTGTGAACTCCCAGCCTTCAGCTTCAAGAAGTCCCAGTCGCCCTCCTCGGCGCCCACACCCTGCATTGACGGTCGTGCTATGAACCGCGACGGTGGATTGCGATGACGATTTGATCTCTGTTCTTCCATTGCATTGCAATTGATGAATTCAAATGAATTCGAAATTATTTTGAAGCAGCATGCACCACAGACCATAGACCATGGGTAAGGCTCCCGCCAAATCACTGCCACGTGGAATTTTTGTGTCTCGAGTCATCATTTTGCTGCCAGGTGGAAGGAGTTTGTGTCGAGTCGGCGACTTGCGACTGTCCATCGATGTATCAGTACGAACGGTCGACCATCGACCATGACATTGTTTTCGGAAGTGGATGTGTCGGGAATAGGTAAGTAGAAGAGAATTCAGATTATGCTTCAGTTATTTATGATTACCGTGGTTTCGGATCTACAAACCCAGTAACCAAGCTTGCCAAGCTGCATTCTCAAAGTACTTCCTTCCAGGAGGAGCAGAAGCAGTAAATCGTTCCAAGCGCGATGAGAACGGATTGAGTTCTGGTGCCCACAATTGCCGGGCAATCGCGTTGGAATTTTCTTGAAGTTTGATCGACTTATTGATAGCTATCGTCTCTACTACCTCAGTGATGACTGAGGCATCGTCTTCCGATTCCTCCAATGTGTACGCTGTTATAACAAATAGTGTATTGCCTATCAACGACATTCTGTCGTTAGCTGGACTGTCAATGTTGTTTCCTCTTATCATGCATTCAATTGTTGGCTTCCATGTATCATAACCCCAAATGCCTGCATTGAATGCAATAGACAGATCTGCAGGTTCATCGACATCATCGATGCACGAAGGAACTTCGTGATATTCTCGCTGATGAAAGATTGCTTTTGCTGTAGTCAATCCGCCCATTTGAGTGATTGGTGAAGGTAATAAATCCAAAGTTCTTCCATCCATCGCACTTGGAACATTGGGTCCTGAGAATTCAATTAGTAGAGTGTCAATGGATTGAGCCGCAATTTCAGCTCCGTTAGATTCCCCAAGTGATCCTGAATGCAATGCAGCATTCAACCAGCGCACAAAAGGTCCCACTAATTTATGCACCAACGCTTCTGACGAACATTCAATGCCATCTGCTCCAAGAATGTGGATTGTCAGTGTTTTGGAAGAACGAATTGGTTGATGCTGAGATGCTCCGAGCCCTGTCACGCTCATCTTTCTTCGGAAACATATTAAAGGCCATAACCGAAGCACTGCTTCCGATAGTGTGGCACTCCTAGACAAATTCGCCGAGGCAGCTTGTGCTTTTGGTGTAACTCGCCGAAATGCTGCCAATGGCACTGCTGGAATAATGTTGTGGGTTTGTAATTGCTTGTCTCTTGATTGCTCCATAACCCGAGAGGTGAAATTTATGATGGAGGCTAAAGCAGAATCTGTCGCAATATCAGCTGCACATGTTGAAAATGAGGACAGTGCCCCTGCGTCTAATGTGGTGGCGAATTGAGGTGCTTTCAATCGAATTGACTGCATTGCTTTCTGGATGGCATTGATGTCAATTGGTTTTGACTTTATCGACTTCGATTCTTTCAACTGTTTTGTTGTTGCTCCTACGCCTGCTGCTGCTGCTAAAGCTATTGGCGGATGTGTTGCTGATTCGATTGGCATATTAGACTCATCGGGAAATAAGGCTTCACCTTTTTGCATCATTGCTCCGTCGGATTCTTCCTCGGTAAAGGATGGAAAGCTTGCAGTAAACTGAGTCAGTTGGCTCGTCTCAACTAGATTTTCATTTGATTCGTATTCATTAGTCACATCCGTGGACATCATCTCTAACGTCGCCGAATGCTCGATCTCCAATCCTCGAAGTGCGCGTTCGGCCAAGAGATGAAAATCATCTGGTACCTCTAACGAATGCATAGAGTTTGCGTCTGCATCACCACTGTCATTATCGAGATTTCCATTTCCATTGTTGCTCATATCCGTATGGCTTGAGTCGCCATCGTCGTCGTGATCATAATCATGAGATATTGCATATCCAAATGCACTGTTTTTCACTCCGTTCACACGCCTTGGCGGTGCACCCATCATGTGATAATAACCATTCGAATAGAGATCTCCATTCATTTCCTCATTGACCATGGCAAAGTTATCCCCGTCGTCACTATCACCATCACTTCCGTCATGCATCATGACTAATTCGTTCAGATTGAAGTTGAGTGGCGCGTAGCCCTCCATCGCATGATCGAGATGAGGGTGTGGTGAAGATGACCGCTCGCCGCCGACACCCCCATCTTGGGTATCATCTTCGCCTCTACCTCTACTGACAGTACTGTTCCTATCCTCGGCATCAGACGTACCCGATGTTGCGCCATTCTCCTCGCTTCGTCTCCCGTCAGTGCTGGGGCTGACTTCGTTGTCCACGTCAAGGAGGCTCATTGTTCGGTTACTACTACTACTATCTACTAAGTACTACTACTCCACGTAAAACCACAATCTAGAGGTCCGTCGGCAGCTAGAGCTTAAGCTAGCGGCATTGGTGCACTTTGCTTTTTGGCTTTGCTTGCAAAATAGGAGTAACAAAGAACGGCCTGTCCATCAACCAAACAGATCCACGTGGCATTCACGGACCTCTCCACGTGGTCGAATAGTAGAGGCAAAAAATGTTGTCTGTCCGCCACCATTCCGCCATGGTGTAGGTGGTTATCACAGGAGCCTTTCACGTTCCAAACCGGGGTTCGAGTCCCCGTGGCCATGTAGGATCATATTTGTAAGTATGACCCCTGTGATCATGAATCCGCCATAGTGTAGGTGGTTATCACAGGAGCCTCTCACGTTCCAAACCGGGGTT
>JALLBK010000105.1:0-80945 GCA_036940085.1 Discostella pseudostelligera
ATAGTGGCTAGTATCCCCGCCTGTCACGCGGGAGACCGGGGTTCGATTCCCCGTCGCGGAGCTTGTTTTTGGCTTTTTTGTTTTTTGGTTCGTTGGAACAATAATGCGAGTAGATTGAGGGACGATAATGATAAGATGCCGTTCTGACTTTATTGTCCTCCCTATCTGCTATCTTCTCTTGACCGATTAACTACTGGTCAAACCTCCAATCGGCAAGCTCTTAAACAAAATACTTCCGTAGGATGTACAGTAAAGTTTATCAAGTGCACCCACATCGCTCACGCTACCATCCTTTCTACTAATCATGGATACTTTCGATTGGGGAGCATCAACATGAATCCTACTCCAGCGAAGCAAAAAAGTCATCCAAGTCATCATCACCTCCATTTGTAGTCTTATCGTCCGACATTATCATGTTGTTTGAACTACCCGATACTACTGGTACTACTGCATTCAATTCCACAGCCGAAGATAATATATTTGCCTCATCCAATTTATTGCTGCCAGACTCTGCAGGTAGTTTGTCATGGCGTTTCTTATTTGTCGACTGTTTATTGGAGTAGTAGTCCATTTGTGCAGGCTGTACTCCCATGATATGACCACTGGGCAATTCGGCTCCATTCATCTAAATAGGGAGATGGAGAGAGACAGAGAGAAAATAAAATAGTTAACAACACATGCAAAAGTATTGATTTACACACCCAATACTTTTACTTCCTCACCTGGGCACAAACCGCCTCTACAAGATCTTCTACCACGTCGTTGCTGCTATTGCCATCCTTTTCATTGCTTCCAGTGCTAGGATGATGATTGTTTACCTTGTGTTGATACTCTTCAACTGCATCTCTTCCAAACACAATCAATCCATCCCCCTTTAACAATCCAGTATCACGATGTCGATACATGGTCACCCGATCTAATCGTCCATAGGAACAAAACAAGGATTGGAGTGATCGTTCGGTAGTGAACCCATCGGTGGGAAGGTTGGTTAGATAGAGTGATGTTCGTATTGTAGTATTGTCGCTGCTGCATGGATGGTGTTGTGATGATGCTGAGTCTGCCTTTGAACCGCGGTGGCGACTGTCCGAAGAATTAGTGCTTGTTTGATGACGCTTCCATCTTGACCGTTCCGCACGACGTTGTTCCACCGATCCAATCCCCCCATTTCCCTCATTCATTATCCCAATAATCTCTCGTTGTTCTTGTTTATGTCGTAATGTTAATTGATATTGTTTCGCTTGTTCTTGTCGTAATTGGTATTGTATATCTTGTGCTTCTTCGTAGGCTACCATTTCATTCATAACGGCAACATGTTGGCGTAGTTGTTTTTCTTCATGTTTCATAATATATTCGAGATTTTTGAGTGTGTATATTTTAAGTTTGGAACGTTCATTTTGGAAGTATTGATGACGGAGTTGAGCGTAGTTGATGTTGTTTGGGATGGATGTGTCGTTGCATTGATGTTGTTGTAGTTGTAAATTCTCTTGTTGGAAGCGCTTGGCTATTGCGCGTGCCTTCTCGATGGGATTTATGCAATCACGCTCCATGTCAACCTCCTCTTTAATGGGGTGAGTTGGCAACGCGGCCGAAGTTATGTCAGGCGAAGGGATCGAGTTTGGGATCGCCGCCGACGGAATAGAAACATGAGGAGGCGCTGACCAAGTAAGTTGCGGCTGTTGATGCTGCTGCGAGTGAACAGTGAAATATGGATCAGGCATCGTTGGACGAGGAGGAAGAAGTTGATGTAGTGGAGGCATGGATTGTTGGAAGATATCATTGCCATTCTCATCGTGCCCGTCATGTGCATCATCAGCAGCGTCGTCGGCGACAACAGCTGATACGAACATCACCCCCCTCATCGCTCCTCCTCCTGTCCCAGCAGCGACACCGATGCCGTCACCATCGTCATTGCCACAATGAGAATCATAGCCCAATCCGCTTGCCTCCTCCATGATCTTTGTTTTGGAAGGGTATCAAGATTTTTTTGATGCTCGGTGTTGGAGGTGGAGGTGGAGGTGGAGCTGGAGCGAGGTGGAGGGTATAAAGTAAGAGTTTGGACGGAGTTTCCCGCCAAATCAATGAGCACATGTTGTTTGTCGATGTTACGCCCCTTTTGCGCACCCCTCCAATATGCAAAATGGTTCAAAAATTTGCAAAATGTTGCTTCCATTGTGCAAAATGTAAAATGATGCAAAATATGGTAAATAGTCATTTTGCAAAATACTGATACGTTTTACAAAACGAGGGGGGTGCGCAATGAGGCGTAACATCGACGGAATGTCGACGGACAGACGGTAGGGTGGCTGCACTACTCCTTCATCATCATAGCAGGAGTAAATGTAGTTGACGGACAGACTGTGTCTGCCTCCCACGCGCCGTTTGTGTTTATTTCATCGCGCCATCGCCATCGCCGATGACGATGACCTCAACAACAAACAAAAACAACAACAACATCGTGAGATGAACCATGGTCAATGGCGGAAGAGAGTGGGTAGTAGTAGCAATACCAGCACCCAGCACCCTAAAACGACGCCCATCACGCATAGCAGCAGTATGGAACCACCATCTTTGCCACTCACAATAATTTCTTCCATTGGCGGCCAGATCAATAACAATGGCAATGGAACAATGCGTCGGTCTCATCCGTCATCGTCGGCAGAGCTTGAGCAGCAGCAGCAGCAGCAGGCATACATCCAGCAACAACAGCAACAGCCTTTGCAGCATGATGATGATGATGAACACCATGTAGAAGACATTCATCACCAATCGCGTCTTCCACAGCACTTTCCATCCCAGCATGAAACTATTGACAACATCAACAACGAGGACGAGCAATTGCGTCAAAAGATTGCACAGAAAATGCTAACCACAACAACAACCACTTCTTCTCCAGCGTCATTTTCTACTCGAAATTTTGATGAGATATGGGAGGAAGAGGATATAAATTTCTCCATGCCAGAAAGATATTTCCCTGCTCCATGGGAACAAACTGCGAATGTAGATTATAACCATCATATCCATCTCGGTGCACCTCCTCCGCCTCCACCACCACAAACACAACCACCATACCATCACATCAAAGTCGAGGCACCTCCTCCACCTCTGTCACCGCCACCGCCACCATACTTGTCAAAAAAGCAAGATCCCATTGCAACAAATGACGAAAATACAATGCAATCAACGGCGGCGGCGGCTCCTACAACAACAACAACAATAGCAGCAACAAATACTACCACACCCAAAAGTGTCACCTTCCGCACACACGACGAGGTGCATCAATTCGATGAACAACTCGAGACATTCAAACATGTCGATGAAGAATTCTTTCATGTAGCACATTATTTGTTGGAGGTGGTGGATTATGAATATGTTGTTAACGACCCTGGAATATTTGACAATGAAGAGGAGGAGTATACTTCGAGGAGATATAGTCATCGTCGTGGAGGTGGTCCTGGTCTTCTATCTCGATTGTGCGGGTGTGGTCTTGGAGTAGTAGGAGAGGATGATATTGTCATGCAGGACAGTATTGATGAGAAGATTGACATTAAGGATTCTATCAAACACCAAAGCAAGAAATGGAGGTATCAACTGTCCACCAAGTTGGTATCGAACTTTGTATCGGCACTTACTTTTCGAATGGGAAATATTCAATCCAAACTAGATGATGGCGAGGAGGAGGCGAATAGTGATTTGGTAGCAAGGACAAGGGAAATTGTACGCAAAATTAATACCTATGGATTGCCGATGATGGTGCCTCCATCCTCGAGCTACGATGGGGCTGCAATGATGGTGGAGGCCAGTAAATTATTTCGTACACATGATTCCGTCAACGTCGTGGTAAGTTCTGCGTCCCTAATTATTTGTCGTCTCTTTTCAAGCGTGACTTTCGGTTTCCCTTGTTCGCTCACATCATTGCAATTTTATCTCGCTTTCCATTATTTCATCTGGAAGTCATCTGGTCGAGAAAGACATCATCGTCACTTTCCAATATTACCCCTGCATAATGACGATGTCGACGAGTATGAAGTTGATGAAAATGATCAGAATTTGGACAATCAAAAACAAGCCGCTCACCATCAATCTTCTCACTACACAAGAGCACCACCACCCTTACTGAGGAAGAATCTATCATCATTGCCATTGAACCAAAAGCAAACACTACCACCCACCATCCCTACTTCTCCTCCTCGCTTATTCTCCTCCCACTTGAAGCCACAATCGACTACTATTACCACCACACCATCATCATCACCACTACTACCACTTCCCAGTGAAGAAACCTGTCGCAAGCGATTAGCACAAATAAGCCATGAAATCCACAAGGCCTCCAGTATGATACATACTACCCAAAACTCCTCTGTCCAATATGCCTGCTCGGCACGAATCACCAAACTTCAGAATGAACGACGATATTATCAAATTATTCAAGAACGGTATAAAATCCATTCCATGATGCAAAGTACACGTGTATCAAGTGTCCGAATGGCATGTCAGGAACGGTTGAATCAGTTGGTTATCGAGTTGGAGGATCTACACAACATTATGGAAGAGGAAGAAGAGTATTATGGTTCGGAAGGAGGAGAGGAAGTACCGGAGGATGCAAGAAGGGAAGTAGTAGAGGATAGTCGATGGTATGATCGAGTGTTAATGTATGTCCATGGCCCGACAAACGAAAATCAGAATAATGAAATGTCATTATTTGCTCGGGGACAACCCTATCAGCATCGGAGTCCTCGTAGTACTATGCGGCAGCGGCAGGACGCAGGCCAACGGTTTTCTTATGAGCGACATCCTGCGGCAGTGGCTCATGCTGCGACTTCGACACCATGCGGATCTCTAGGTTCGATCTTTTAAGAGAAGAACTTATTGGTGTGGCAGCGTAACATGTATTTTAACATTCATTAGATGCCTTGCCAATAGAATTTAGCAATGGAGTGCTCAGATAATCATTCAACAGCGTCATGAGTCAATACCAACACAAAATGAGAGTTGTAGCAACTCAGGTGTCGTCATTTTCAAGGAGGAGAGACCGGAATCGGATCATGAATACTCTGTGCCAATTCACACCATTCCCGTACCGCATGCAAGCCATACTTTTCATTATTCAATTGTCTGCTCTCAAAGATTACCCTTTGTACATCATGCTCATGTTGCCAATTGTAGATTTCATGGAATGTCTCAATGACTTTTAAGTTGTTGGTAGTAGTTGTCGTTGTTGCAGTGGTTGTGCTACTACTGGAGGATGGGGAAAGAACCACTCCCATAATGTTCGATGGCAATTTCGATAGAGTTGTCGTTGTCGTCGCTGTCATTGCTGTCGTTGTCATCCCTTCTTCGTTGGCATTGCTCGATTTGGAGTCATCTCCTTGAATGGAATTGTCATTTGCAATTGTTGTTGTAGAGGATGCAAGTAGGGATGCTGGTGTATCAACGGCACAGAGCAGACCCCGACCACGGAATTGTGCCGCCATGACTGTAGTAGTAGTAGTAGTTGTAGAAGCATCCTTCTGCTTCTTGTCGGGTAAGATATTGTCAAGATTGAGCGTCGTAGGATGAAAATATTGTGCAATGGGTGCAGTTATGTCTTGATCGATCGAGCATGGTAGGATGTGGCAGATGGTGGTGGTTGCCATGCTTCGTTCGTCATTGTGTTTCGTCGAGGCGACGGCCGATGATTCCATCTTGGACACTGTCATGATGCTGCCTGGTTTTGTTCGTCGCTCGGGTGAATTATAATATGAAAGACGCTAGATAGGGACGACTTGTTGGATGGTTATGGGAGATGGTATGGTGATGGAGTTGTTGTTGTTGGAGTTATGAAGGCTACTACTACTACGGGTCGATGTTGTTCATGGTCATGGTGATGGGCCGAGGGACGGGCGACGGGCGCGTGACGACGGTGCAGGTGGTGGTCATCGCGCCATTTTATTTTGGTGAATTCGGTGTGGTGAAAATGGCGGGAAGAGTAACATTATGGAGAAAATGGCGGGAAAAGCAATGCTCATTGCTCATTGCTCACTGCTCATTGTAGTTGGTGGTATTGCATGCTCATCAACCCATCATCAATACGGGTGGCATCGGCAATGAACAATGAAGGTGCACCTCCAAACGAGCACCACCAAAAACAGTATTACTATTACTACGACGCATAATAGGTCTCCCTGCTTGCTATCCAAACCCAAATAATCATCATTGATAATGGAGCGTCTCCGTCGACTCGGTGGCGCTGACGGTGATGACGATGGACGTGCCACCACAACCACCACCACGTTGCTCACCCTTCCCCTCTCCGACTTTGCAAGCTCTGCCGCTGGTGTTGGTGTTGCCGGCAATGGCAGCAATGAGATGAATAACGACAACCACCCCAACAACGATGACGGCAATGATGATGACGACGACGACGACGACGACGACGATGGGTTGATCTTAATTAGCCTCCCCCAATCAGAGGATGATGCCACACCCACCGGCAGCGGCGGACTAACACTCGATGATCTCCTCCATGGTGAAAATTCCGTGTATATTATGGGTGATACTTCGGAACGAGACATTCCCAACCTTCATCATCTTGCCTCAAATGATAGTGGTGGTGTTGGAAGAGGAGGTAGTGCAGGGAGCAGCAACAGCATTGAACCCGTGGCAGCACGCTTGATAGTGGAGAGAGACGGAAAGAAGAAAATTGGCAAAACGTTGGAATTGACACGGGTGGAAACCTCCAATACATATATTGTCGTTCCTACAACAACTTCTACCACAACTGCTATGACAAGCAATCACAACGGCGTCGATGATAATGAAAAGAGGAGAGGGGGAGGGAACAAACGTCCAAAGATCAACAATGATGGCAACTCCCACAACCAGGAGGATGACAATATGCAACAACTAGTTTCCATACCAGCCCGATCCATTGGTCTCGTACCAGGAGAAGATTCACCTGCCTGTTTCTTCTTGGATCCATTCCACTTACCACCTGGTCATTTTGCAAATCAGCTACGAAGGATATTTTCTCGTTGGATGTATGATCCGTTTGATCCTCCTCCGCCACCGCCAACTACTACTTCTTCGTCAGGAGAAGACGATGCAAATACTACACAATTATATTTTGGATATTCCATTTCTGAAATAGCACACATTTGTAGAACATCATACAGTGAAGTAGAGTATGCCATTGGTCATCGAGTGTATGGTGCGGAAGATGCCATGGTCATTCCATCCTCAGCAACATCACCACCACCACCACCATCGTCGTTATCGTCATCTAGTTGCAGTACTCGATATGGAATGCTATCCGAGGAGGGAAGACAGACTGTATCCATGGCCATTGTTTCTGCATTGCTTGAGAGTGATTTAACTTTGATTTGGACGACAGAGGGAAATGGAGCTCAGGAGCAGGTGAAGAAGAATGGAATGCAGCTATCAGTGCTCATGAAAGAGATTAGGGCACAATGGCACCAAATGGAGGGAGAAGACACGTTTCGCCAATCGTCACAGCCTTTGTTCCATACCACTACTACTTCGGCCTTGACAAATTCGCAGTCATCACAATTTGAATCCCAATCTCAGTTTGGCACACCCTCTCAATTTGCACCTTCTACCCAGAGAGAAGGTGCAGCGGGACGTGGAGAATTGGCCACGGAGGTCACTTGGCATTGTTTGCGTCCCCTGTGTCACTATGTGGAGGATGATGTCGACGACGATTGCAGCAGCAGGAGCATTACTACGAATAAGGATCGAATGCCAGAGTATGTGCAACTTATCCCCGATGAGGTTGCGAAATTGGCCGCCCATCAAGTATTCCTAAGTGGTACACCTCGTACAACATCGCAAGGGAACAGCATCATTGCTTCCAGTCGAGGAGGGGCGGCGGCAAATAATAGTTGGCCAGAAGAAGAGTTTATGGAGGCATGGTCAATGCGCCTACCATCCATATCCTCCAGTTACGAACCACGGATGGAGCTATTGCGTGGCATTGCCATTTCAGAAGCGAAGGAGTCTGCTGCTGCTGGAGAGGATACCAACGAGGTTCCAAAACAGCATTGGACGTACTTTCCAGAAGTAGCCCTTCCTCTCGATCCAGCCCTTCGAGTACAGGCAATGTTTGCCATGCGGGATGTGTGGACATTGTCCGAGGCAGTGCCCTATCTTGAGAAATTTATTGTTTGTCATGAGGCTGGCAGTAATGCGAAGGGGTTGAATTCCATGGTGGCGGAATTATTTGGAAGGTATGCCAATGCCATCAACCCGACAGGAAAGGGTGGTAGTACGGATGATCATACCGCCACCAAATACATGGCAAAGCACTGAGCTGCACTGATACAAGCACGGTAGTAAAATACGTGGTCGAAGAACGGTATAAAATGATGGAGCAGAGGCAGGGAGTAGGAAACGAATGATTTGGTGATTTGTCGCACTCTCCTAATATCATATTATTGCACGGTGTAATTTTGATTAAGGCTCATCGTTTCATAAACGCAAAGCGCCTCAAGACCCCCTCCTCCTCCCTCTCCCCAACACCAACACCCCGTTCAGCCATATCCGTTACTCTCACTTTCATCTCTCAAATCCGTTCAATGAAACCCTTTCCCCCGCGTCCCACCCTCAACATCCCCGTTCCAACTATCCGATCCTCACTTCCACTCTCTCTCTCTTTCTCTCCTAACCTCGCTCTTGGAGATTAAATACTATAAAACAACAACTCCTTCTCCCTATTGCTCACCGCTCTCTTATACGCCTTATCAAAATCTTTCGGCAACACCACATATCGATTCTCTCGAATCGCCTGCAACCCCGCCTCTGTACAAATACTCGCCACATCCGCACAACTAACCTTCTCACTTCGATTCACATAATCTTCCAAATCTAATTCATCACTTAAATTCATTTTCGACGTTGCTGCCTGAAATACCATACGTTTCTGTCGTCGGTCAGGTTGGGGGAATTCAATCTTACGATCCAATCGTCCAGGACGTAACAGTGCTGGATCGAGAGTATCCGCACGATTGGTAGCCATGATGACTTTGACATTGGTAGTTTGATCAAATCCATCCATTTGATTTAATAATTCCAATAATATACGTTGGACTTCGCGATCGGCGCCGGTTTGGGCATCGAATCGTTTGGTGGCAATCGCATCAATTTCATCAATGAAGATGACGCAGGGAGAGTTTTCACGGGCAAGGCGGAAGACATCACGGACCATACGTGGACCTTCGCCGAGGTATTTTTGGACGAATTCAGATCCGACCATGGAGATGAAGGTGGCGGAGGTGGCGTTGGCTACGGCTTTGGCCATCATTGTCTTGCCTGTTTGAGGGTGATAGGGTAGGAAGCGGGGGGGAGGGGAATGTTGATGATGGTTGTGATGAATTGCGGGGAGAAACAAAGATCGGAGAGAAAGGTGGGCGGTGCAAAGGGGGGTGAGAGGATATAAAAACAAGTGAGAATTCAATGCACTAATAATTCACAACAATCACACTACTCTCAGTATATGTTTCACAACAACTCACCAGTACCCGGAGGTCCATACAACAATACACCCCTAGGTGGATCAATCCCAATCTGTTGATACAAATGATGCTGTATCAATGGCAATTCAATTGCCTCCCGTACTTCCTGTTTTTGTATATCCATCCCCCCAATATCCTTGTAGGTAACATCAGGCTTTTCACTCATTAATTGGACAGTCGAATCCGATTCGGGGGGTAAGATGTCGACTACCGAGTGAGAGTGACGATGGAGGGCAATGGAAGTGTTGGGTTTTAACATTTCACGATCTAAAGTGGAAAGAATGCGGACGTAGTAGTTCGAGCCGGCAGTGGAGCTGACAATGCCATAATTGGCATCGATCATTTCGTTGAATTGACCGATAACGAGGGGGACACTTTGAATACGACGGATTTCTTCTTTCGCACGGAGAAGTTCCCGTTGGAGATGACGCATTTCATCCTTGAGATATTCTTCTTGGAGTTCGATGAATTCAAGTTGTTTTTCGAGGGATTTCATTTCTTGGTAGAGATTGGTGGGAGGGGGGGAGCGGAGTAGGAGGGTGGTGGTGTTAGTAGTGGAGGATCGATCGACGTCCATGGAAGACGACATGTCGGCCATGGGTGAGAGCACTGCTGCGGCTGCCATTTCTGGTGGATTAATATTAATAATTTGAAGCTGGTGCTAGTGAGGGTGAAGGGCGGTGATGTACCTGATGCGTGGATTCTGATTTGCTGCTGCTACTGCCGCTGTTGCTAGCGGACGAAGATGTCTACCGCGATGCCGTCGGTGTGATATCTATCTACGACTACGAAGCGGAAAATGACCGTGGGCCATGGCCTGGCGATGGCGGGGCGATGGCAAAAGAAATTTCGATCGGGGGCGGGGGGGCGGCCCTCTTTTTGTGTGGAGATCAGACTTACAGGTGGAAGACTATTTTGGCGGGGGGAAGAGACGGAGTCGACGAACAGACCACTTCCACCTGGAAGAGATTTGGCGGGAGACTTCTCGATCGACTCGACTCGACTCGAACGACTTCCACGCGGCAGAGATTTGGCGGGAGAGATGTCGTATTTGTCACACGTGGAAGATAGTACCGCTTCAAGAAGTCAGAAGTCCCCATTGATTGAAGTGCGGTAATCGGTAGAGGGTAATCTGATACGAACGGTAAATCATATGGTACGGTTCTTCTCTAGGGAGATATTCTAATGACCGACAGAGCAGCAAAGTAGGTGGGGTCGTCAATCGAGACGAGGGCGACGGGAGAGTATACGCGATACGCGACGTGGACGATTCATTGCGCTCCGAAATCATCATCATCTTTGATCATCTCTATCGTCTATCGTCATATTGCACGTGGTGGAGAGTAGAAAGAGTTCGAGAGGTAGAATGTAGAATACAAACGTATTATTACGCAATTACATTGCCAAATACCGCTCGGCAATTGTGGCATTTCGTGTTCATTTAATGTCACGAAGAACCCCAAAGTTGAACTCTCAGATGCAAAGAACGATATCAATTGCATCAACTCATTTAGTACGATCATGTATCATTTGCAGTTTGTAGGCGCTGACCTCGAAATCAATCTCTGCAGAGTTGTTTTTCCCGCATGGAATAATGGTCGATCTCGACTCTCCACTCTCCATCATCATGTGCATCATGACTCCAATAACTGACACATCGCTGTTCCCAAGTAACCCCCTAAACAATTCTACCTGCGTCGAACACTCTCCCACATTTCCCGTAGTACTTCATTCTGTCGTTTCAGTTCCGATATTTGAATGTGTAAACTCTCAATCTCGAATTTTTCACGTAGTCCACCATCATCTTCATCACCCGACTTTCTTTGGTGGCTCGTTCTCCTCCTCCTCGTACTCGTCGTCGTTTCTCGATCGGTCCGGCTCTGGCCTTGTTGTAGATTTCTACTCTCGAGCGTTAATGTACTTCGTAGATCATGTATCAATTTCTCATCATCGTATGAATTTGCAGAGCGATGGCTGTCGTCGACGCTAGTACTACTTCGGTTGCTGTCGTCGGGACCACTGCATTCGTCGTAGTGACCACCAGGGGCGGCTCGTAGTTGGATTTCGGTCATCATCATGGTGGTAGGAGGTAGGTTGCGGTGATATCGAGATTATGAGATAAGTAATTATTTGGGCTTAGGGCGGCGGTCGGCGTCGGCGGTGGTGTCGATTTGAGGATGCGAAAAGTCTGCCATCATCGCGAACCACCTTATTTTGTGACATGAGCAGTGACGCGGCTGGCGGGGGCGATGCCGGCCACGTCAGTGAATAATCGGGGCGAAGTGAAAGAAGTGCCCCCCTATTTTCCCCGCTATCCCCATCGCCGTTTCTTCCCGCCAAAAGTAATACCACCAGCAAACAAACAACTAGGAGTACTACGAAAATATCGTAACGCACACCTCCCGTCCACCTCCTCCCAACCATGAAGGTATTCATGCTCATTACTACCTTGTTGCTCCGCGGTATGGAGGAGAATGCCGTGCACTGCTTCTCCGCACCAACCATCTCGCGTTCTACCGTATCGCACGGCTTGAAATTGCAGGCAACAATTCAACTACATCATCGCCACGGAGATGAACATGAACTATCCAACATAGGCGACAACATCATTATGATGTCACAGCGTAGGAGCCTCCTATTGAACTTCCTAAGCGCATCCTCCACTCTGCTGCTCTTACCAACCACCTCCAATGCAGCTAATATTCCATCGGTAACATCTGCGGAATTCGACATAATCTTAAAAGACTCTGCCAAATCCATCTTCATCGTGGAACTCTCCGGTCCAAAATCCGAAACAGCAATTGTTAAATTAGTCGACGGCACTACCTTCTCCATATCCGATCTCGTAGAATCATCGACTGACCCACGCTCACCATTGAAATTAGTAGCTCGGTGTCGATTGTACAAAGTCCCCGTAAAGAATACTGGTCTACTCAGCGCCCTAAGTGGCGAGACATCGATCATATCCAATTCGGGAAAAAAGACCAAGTCCTATATGAACCCACGTGTGCAAGAGGCGGAAAAAAAGGAGAAGGAGAAGAGGGAACGTATGATGGAGGATGAACGGGAGAGATTGGCGGAGCTTTATAGGATGGAGGGGGCAGAGGAGGAATTGTTAAAGTGAGCCAATAATATTGTGACCCAACACTTAGGAGGTAGTAAGCAATCACTGCCGTCGCACAGTGATACCTATTCTACTGTGCTTGAAGACAACAACATCATGTACACGAGTAAATAGATTTGCTAATATGGTAATCCTCTCGTACCATCTCTCTGACGCTCGCCTTCCCCTATCCTCATCCCCACCCCGACACCCTCTCTTCCGTCTTCCCCAACAATTCAGAGAACAAACACCTTAAACCTTGCTATAATCCAACTTACTCTCCAAATACTTATTATCCAAAATCTTTCTTGCCGCTTTCATAAAATCCTCTTCCAATACATAGTCACGATCATTCCGAATCGCAAACAATCCGGCCTCGGTACAGATATTGCGCATATCGGCACCATTGAGTCCATCTGCCAACTTTACTACGCTCTCATAATCAATGTCGCCACGCTTGGTAATGGAGGCAGAGTGGATCTTGAGAATTTCAAGACGTTGGGTTTCGTTGGGTTCAGGAATTTCAATTTTGCGATCGAGACGTCCTGGACGGAGCAAGGCTGGATCCAAAATCTAGAGGTTGATGATGATGAATAATTGCGACGACGGGAATATATTGCATGGGAGGGATGTACGGTGAGTTCCCCATTCGAATGCAAAACATCATAGCGCGCACAAAACAATAAACAACAACTCACATCAGGACGATTCGTAGCCATGACCATCTTCACCTGTCCCTGATCCTCAAATCCATCCATCTGATTCAACAATTCCATCAACGTCCTTTGAATCTCCCGATCGGCAGAAGTGCCCTCACTGAAACGTGATCCGCCAATTGCATCAATCTATGGAGAGATACATGCATTGACGATGAACTATTTGATGAGGAAACAATCACATGATAAAAAAACTCAGAAATTATGCTCTCGACTAACCTCATCCATGAAAATGACACAGGGTTGATGATCTTTAGCAAAACCAAACATTTCACGGATAATGCGGGCCGATTCGCCAATGTACTTGTCGACAATGGCCGAGGCGACTACCTTGAGAAAGGTGGCGGAGATGTTCGAGGCAAGTGCACGGGCTAGGAGGGTTTTGCCGGTGCCGGGAGGTCCGTAGAGGAGTACTCCTTTGGGTGCCTATTATGATCGGGGAGGGGGTGTAAAGAACATGCAAGTCGAATTGAAAAAAGAATGAGCTTGGCGAAGTCAACAATAGATACCGTTACAAGTCAATTCTTCTACTCACCTTAATCCCCACCCGAATAAACAATTCCGGATTGGTCAACGGCAATTCAATGACCTCCCGCAACTCCCGAATCTGTTCATTCAACCCTCCAATATCACTGAAACTAACCTTCTTTCCATTCTCGCCCTCATCTTCCGTATTTTGCATATGAAATACCGTCGGGTCGACTTCACGAGGTAAGATCCTCATAATGGTAAGTGTGGTCATATCCAATGCCACACGTGTACCAGGCTTTAGTTTTTCGAAATTGAGACGAGAGCGACAGCCGACGACATAGCGTGGTCCAGAGGATGCTTTGACAATGAAGCGATCATTGTCGAGACGCTTTAAGACGTCGCCGATAATTTGACCGACCGATTGGAGGGCGGTCAGATCATCTTCGGTTTTTTGGTAACGGGCGACGAGGCCTTTGACGTCCTCGCGCATGCGTTTGAGACGAGCTTCGATTTCACGATGTTCACGGATTTTGGCACGGTATTGTTCAAGGACTTGATCGCGTTCGGAGGGGGCCGCGGCGGCGGGTGCTGAATCGGAGATTGACATTTTTGATGCTGTTGTTGCGAAGGTGGTGGCGGCGTAGGCGTAGAGTTGGCGATGAAGACGAATGTGGTGGCGGGGGAGGTCGATTAATAAGACGGATAGGTGGATTGATAGGTAAATATTACTGAGTAGTAGGAGCTGCGGCGGCGATCATGGTCATCGTCGGCGGCGTTTTGGATGTTGGGAGAAGCAAGAAGATTTCGGGCAAAATGCACGGCCCCCGTTTTCGCGCCCCCGAATTCACTTCGACCCGACGCCAGACAGACGAAATCTCCGCCACTGATTTCTTCCCGCCAAAATTTCGTGCATAATATCTTCGACACTGGAACATCATCATCATCACATCATCATCATCTTCACTTCGACATCGCAACCATGGCTGCCGACGACGACGAATCCGATGCCAGCGGCACTGCGTCTTCCAACGACGACGACGATGAATACGACAACGAAGAAGAACAGCAGCCTACCCAGAAACGACAACGCACATCTGCTCCGCCCGTTCCACCACCACTCGAAATCGCCCCATCATCCGACGCCGCCACCTCTGCCATCCAATCCAAATCAAGCTCCCTCCTCCTAACCGGCTCGAAACAACAAGGCAAATCCAGCCGCATTATCGTAGTACTCGATCAAGCCAAACTCGAAACCATTAAAAATCGACGTGGCAACTATGAACTTCTCAACTGCGATGATCATCGTGACATATGCAAGAAGAAGCTAAAGAAAGATCCCAAAGAATTCCGTCCTGACATTTGTCATCAAGAACTATTGGCACTATTGGATAGTCCACTGAACAAAAGTGGCCATTTGCAACTGTACATCTCTACAAGTCGGAGTGTATTAATTGAATTACACCCCAGTGTTCGTATTCCACGGACCTACAAACGATTTGCTGGCTTGATGGTGCAATTATTGCACAAGATGAAAATCAAGGCTAGTGAGAATGGAACCACCTTAATGAAGGTTATCAAAAACCCATTATCGCAACATTTGCCAGTCGGGACACATGTGTATGGCATGTCTTGTCAGGGAATATTGTATAGTCCGACTTCACTTGCCAAATCACTTATTCCGACAAGTCCAGACGAATGTATCGATCATCCAGTCTGTTTTATTGTCGGTGCCATGGCATCGGGACATGTTACCGTGGACGATCATCCGTATATTGAGAAGATGTTTAGTATATCGGAGTATCCATTGAGTGGGGCTACGGCGATTAATAGGATTTTGGGAGCGATTGAGCATCAGTGGGGTATTGTATGAGTTTTTGGCAGGATGCTGGAGGAGCATTATCAAGATTATGCGAGGAATGTGGCCGAAAGAGTGTAATGCGATTACGACCGGGATGCGTGCGGCAATTCATGGGAGTGTTGGAGTATGACATGACGGGAAATCGAGTAAAAATGATTTGAATAAATTATTGGTTTGCTTTTGAGACAGTCTATGCAGACGCCTCTTCTGATATACATAAATATAAAGCTCATAAATCATGACGAAGGAAATATCTCATAGTCACGGTAATCAACCACATCATCGAAGCCGCCGTCGTCGTCATCATCATCATCTTCATACATCTCCAGCAAAAAATCATTCTCCATCTCCCCGTTATCTTCATCAAATTCATCATCCGAATCGAAGACAAAATCATTCGCGTAGAAAGAATCCGCATCTATCAAATAGTCCATCTCTTCGAACGAATCCCCCTCCTCACAATATGAAATAATCGATTGAGAAGGGATATCCACCAAGAATGACAGAACATTCGGAATTATCACTGTCGCTCCACAATTGTATCGGGCTTTCGATCTTATGGAACTGATATTTTCACTGATCAGGTCAGAACATTGCTCCGCAATCTTCGATTTCCAGAGAGCGAGTTCCAACAATGAGGCTGCATCCTTCAATGCGATGTAGTTGTCCAACCTAGAAGTTATCACTTCACAGTACAATCGAAACTTGTCAGAATGTACACAAGCAAACCGCCGGACCATATCACAAATATCATCCCTCCATTTCTTTGTTGATATCAAACCCAAACGCTTTGGAATTTTACATGACATCAAAAATAAATACACTTGTTTCCAGTCTTTGTCAAACTGAGGGTAATACCAATCAGAAAGTGCCAATTCAATCACTAAATCTTCGACGTCCGTGCAAAACATAATAGCCACCAAGCTTTGGCAGTTATCGAACGCATTCCCTTCAATGTTCGTGACGGAGACAGGAATGCTGATGTGCTGCAACAAATTGCAGCCTTCAAACGCCCGAGACCCGATACGTTCAAGACCATCGCAGAGATCGACATACATCAACTGCATGCAACTATAGAATGAATTACAGCCTATAGATTGGACGGATGACGGAACTCTGACTCGTTCAAGTGACGTACAATTCTGGAACGCACTTTCCCCAATTCCTCTAACCCCATTGCATATCTCCATGTCAATCAATTTCGTGCAATCACGGAATGACTCCAAGCTTTTGACGGAAGAGGGTATTACAATACTCTCTAACGATGTGCATTCTACAAATGCATCTGTCTCAATATTTTCAAGCCCCCGCGCAAGCTCAACCTCCCGCAATTTCAAACAACAACCGAATGCGCGAACCCCTATCGATTTGACGGAAGATGGCACTCTCAATCGCTTCAGGGCTGTACAGTAATGGAATGCTCTATCCATAATTGTCACAAGTCCCTCATTCAGTTCCACGTCAAACAATCGAAGGCAACCAACGAATGCGTTCGTACCAATAGTGGTGACGGAGGAAGGGACAACAATTTGCTTGAGTGATGAGCAAGTCCCAAATGCACACTCCCGAATCTCGATCAGACCCTCACACATATTCACGTCCATCAATCACGTGCAAATAGAGAATGCATTCGGACCAATAGTGGTGACGGAAGATGGAATAACAATTCGCTCAAGGGAATAGCAGGATGTGAACCCACCGTCCATAATTTCTGTCAGACCCTCAACGAGCACCACCTCCTTCAATTTCACACAATCACGGAATGCACGAACTCCTATCACCTTGACACTGGAGGGTATAACAATAAGCTCGAGAGCGATACAACCGGCAAAAGCCTCATCCTCAATCTTGTTGATTCCATCACAGAGTTCCACATTCATTAGTTTTAAACAATCACTGAATGCGCCCTTTCCGATCTCCTTTACACTGGATGGCATAACTATGCGCTCAAGGGAAACGCAATTATGAAATGCTTTTTGCTCAATCTGTTTCAGGCCCACGCAGAGCTCCAACTCTGCCAACCGTTCACAATGAATGAAGGCATTGCGTCCAATAACTTCCACAGAAGAGGGTATCTTCATGCGCTCAAGATTTTTACAGCTTAGGAATGACTCAAATTCAATAATTCGTAGAAGTCCGTCATCGCAAAGTTCCACGTCTCGTAACGAACGACAGTTCGAGAATGCCCCGGTGTCAATGGCGGCGACGGTAGGCGAGACGCGAACATGGGTCACTTTTCTCCAGGCCTTGCTTTCTGACTTGTTCTTCTTGGGAGGCCCACCACCGCCAGTGTAGAAACATTCCACTCGTTCACTGGACATGTTATCACTATCAATGCCGGCTTCAAAGATATTAGGAGGTATTATTAGGATGCGCCGGGTAGGGACGGCGGCGGCATTGACACCATTGATCATTGTCATTGTCAATTCGTCACCGTCCGTCGCTGTTCGCTGCTCGTAGCTCCGGTCTCCCGCCAAATCCCACTGTCACGGTTCAGGAAGTCGAGTCGTCGTGCAGGTTCCAGAAGGTTCCACAAGATTCCCGATGTTTCGAGAAGGTTCCAGCCAACAACGATCTTGAACAAAGATACTTAACAGGTTCGATATTGAATTTTAAAATTGAAAAGATACTTAACAACAGCTCAGCACGTACACGACCAAAGGAGAGATGCACCACCGCCCACCGCCAGCCACCGCCACACAAAAGCCGATGCAGTTGCCAGTTGTTGCTGTTGCCGACGGACGATGACGATGAAGCGCCCGCCGCCCTATGCGTCTGTGGCCCCAGCCCCAGCGACGACGGCCGCCGCCATCCCCAGCAACCACCCTAGCACGGACATGGAGGTCAGCAGTAGCCGTAGCCGCAGCCGCACTGACGACAACAACAACGACTTCCTAATGAATCATCCACCAGGTCCACTCAATTTAATCTACGGACCCGAATCTCCCATAAAGCTATCCGACATTACACGTCATCTTACGTCGGCCCGTAAGCGTCGTCGATCCATTGCTCATCTCAGTTTTCTGGGATGTCACTTCTCCGATGGTGCACGTGTCGTCTTCCGCAAGTTGGGAAAAAAGTTACAACGAGTTGATACTACTATGAAAGAATTGGCTATTTCGGGTATACCCAGTTTGGGAAATGCGGAGCTATCATCTCTCGCTCCATTTTTGAATAAAAGTACTACATTGCGATCACTTGATCTCACCGGCGCTACCTTCACCAGTGCTGCCATTGAGGAACTACGACCATTCTTCAGTAAAAATAAGGCGTTGGAGGTGTTGGTATTGGGAGAGAATCCATGTATTGGGGATGAGGGTGTGCATGTCCTTGTGACCTCGCTCCTAGAATCCTCCGTCTCCGGGTCCTCCGGTCGGGGAAGCAGGGGAAGGGGAAGGTTAAAAGTCCTTGCATTGGATTCCTGCGGTATTGGACTCGAGGGTGTCACATCAATATCGAACTTCCTGAGCAGCTATCCTCCTGGTGGTGGAACGTCCTTGCATGTATTGGAATTGAGTAAAAACTACATTGGCGATCTTGGTGCTGAGATTCTCGCCGACGCTATTATTCGAGGTCATCATCGCTTGGGTCACCTATTCTTGAATTATGCAGAGATTGGTGACGGTGGTGCTCTTGCCCTTGGACGGCTGCTCCTATCAAATCAATCGTTGATCACATTATCGCTTCAACATAACACTAGGATTACGAACCTGGGGGCGTCCGCTCTTCTTGAGGCGTTGCTCGGCTATCCATCGATCAAGAGAATTCTTGAGAGTAACCACACGCTGAAGAGCATGAACCTGAGGGGGTGCAGTTTGATCAGTCCAGCGTTGCTCCAGCTAACTACGTGGCATTCTTTCCACAGCCGAATCCTAACTACCGAGGATGCAATCATCCGATGGAAAGTCGAGTATCACCTCAAGAATAATGCCGAGTGCGGCTTAGGCCTCGACCATTTCGACTTGGAGTTAATGCCACGCATGCTGGCCTTTTTCGGAAAAGCCAGTGGTATTTCGAGTATCTTCAACGCATTGAAGAGTATGCCTCAATTGTACACCGATACCAATGTGAAAAGCGTCGATGAATTGCCGACGAAGGATAGCGAGCCAACAATGGAGAATTCATCCTTTTTGGATCAATTCAAGGCATCGTCCGTTAATAGATCCATGAAGAAGCACTATGCCATCTTTGTGAATCGGATCCCGAAGCGTCGTTCCATGTGTTGGCATCGGAATATTCGTATGCGAATCGATCGCGAGTCTAACTCGAGTAGCTGTAGTAAAAGTAAACACTCTACTTTTCATCAAAAGTTTACACTTCTTATTTAAGTTTACGTTTGGAGAATCGCTTGGATTGTAACTGCAGTGGAAGGATCTCTCGCCTCTTATTTCTCAAGGTCTTTACCAGAGACAATGTTCCCGACAAAGCATCGGCAAAATTGCCTCTAATCCAACTTCATCATGTGGTCCCGACTCCGTAACATTCACATTCTCGGTCGTTCCGCTTGGGCATTTGATATTTAATGAGACGAACTTCCCTGTTGCTGTATCAAGCGTCCCATCGGCTGATGCTCTACCGCAATCATCGCAATACCACCACTTTTCATCTTTGTCGGCCCATGGAGGAAATGGCAAGCATGACATGGATGCGCATGCGCTACAAGGATTGGTCTCGCCATCTCCTGAGAATAGTACAATGCTCGATGCAATGATGCCCACCATGCAAACGATAAGACCCACGGAGCGTAGCATTAGAAGTCGGCACTTTTGAAAGCAGTGACGCTGGGCTCCAAAGAACTTGAGTGAGACTTCTTGTATCGTACCCAATCCGCACAGAAAGCCGTAGATCATGCCACCAATGTGTGTGAAATTGTCAATGAACGGTGCAAACCCGATGATGCAATTTAACAAAATGTCCAGGAACAGCACGATCAGCACCCTTGCGTTGCTCAATCTCGCTCCACGTCCGTTGACAAACTCATTAAACAAGAGATTCCAGTTCATCATGATATCCTGGAGAAAAAGAAGGCGGAAATGAGCTAAATAATGCCAATCAACCGCTTGAAAATGACTTGTTAAGAAAAGAACTCACGGATATGCATGCTCCGATCAACCCAAAGATGCCACCACTGGCACCCACTGTAATATACTCTGGCAAGAAGATTGCACTCAAGACCGTGCCTCCGACTGCTGGCACGACGAAGAATACAACTGTGGGGAAGAAGCCGTGCATATTCTCTACAGCTCTCCCTACAAACCAAAGCGCCAACATGTTCAGGACGAAGTGGATAAGTCCTGCGTGCAGTACCATCGGGCTGACCAATCTCCATACCTCCTCCTGTACGACAATCAAGTATGAATCCTTTGCTCCCAGGCGCAACAGTGTTTCTGCACTTGGGCCGATCATGGGGTTGACAGATAGGGGCTCAAATTTCCAATCATTCAAAAGTACTGTGCAGGTGTGAGATGAACCGAGAGCCAAAACACACACTTTGGTTACTGTTCAGATACTTACTCGATGTGAACATCATTGCAGAGCAACATGACACAAGCATAAAAGTGAACCATGGGCGGTTAAGACCCTCCGATTTCGTGGCCTCGTAGTCACCCCATGCGAGGTACGGCTGTTTATTCGACCGTCTCCACGCAGCATCTTCAGCCCATTCAATATCAAGTTTCACCCCGCTCAGATGTGCATACAATCCCAATATTCCCCAAGGTCTGGACATTCCGTACCTTTTCCGTCTCTTCTCCCTCGCGAATTGAAAATCGCGTAGTCGGCGTGCTAATGTGGGTGGCATGAACGATGTCCCACGCCAATCAGCGGATATTTGTCCAGCAATCTCCCGGAGACGTTTCTCCATCTCTTCCGGTGGTGCGTTTGGTTGCACTGTAGGGAATTCCTTGTTTATCTGATTACGTTCGCTCCAGGATTCCTTTTTACGCTTTGCGTCATCATACCCTAGTATCATTTTGGCATTGGTAGGGATCATGTTGCCATGTTCATCACGGACTGTGTCACTTACTGTGCTAATGGATTCATCACCTTTGATGGTATCATCAGTGTTCTTCTTCTCCGCACCAGACTGACGCCGATATTTCAAGTACTTGTTCAAGTCGGTTGCAGACATATCAGATTCAATGGTGAAACTGGCAGACAAATTTTGAAGGCAATGAGAGTCAACGATCGTGTCGCCATCATCTGCCGAGCTATTATTGATTGCGAGGTAGGAGTAAACATATGAGAAAGTGTTGTCCGCAAGAGCGGAACGCGGACCGAAGGAGACCATAAATTATCAACTTACAACATGAGACCCACTTGCATCGCATACAAATCATTTTCTGTTTCCTCAGTCAATCGCTCATTTTTTCCATCACTGTCATCATCTTGCATTTTTGATTCTTCGTTCACAGACATCATGCTATCACTCCTTGATGGTCCGATTGAACTTAATATGTCCCACATGGGGATTGATGATTGACTACGCTGCGATTGATGTCTAGTGGCTTTGCTTTTTGTACTCTTTTTACGAAAGGAGAATGTTTTGTCGATGTCCCATGATGGAGTTGACAAATAATTTTGCTCGACATCAACGCTGTCTCTTATGTTCAATGATGCACGGTTTCTTTGGTCGTAGGAGGATGTGCTCCGTCTTGTGTTTCCCACTCTTGGCGTCATTGTTGTATCTGACATTAGAGTAACTCCGTGTATATCAGTTGAGCCCGACGAGCCAGCGCCTTGTGCATTCCCAATCGGTGCTCGCATTCCACTTGCATTATTTGTGTTTGTCGAACTCCGGACCGGGGGAGAGAGCGTCGACAGCAGAGAATCATCGTGAGGCAGGGTTAGCGGCGGGTCTGCATACGTGCTTCCTGGAGATAGTGGAGACGGACGCGTCATTGTGTTGGTCAATTCACCATCAAATCTGTTATCGCTTCATTTCAATTGATAGGTAGAGGAAGGTTGATATCTACTGCTCGAGCCGTGGGCATATCTAGGTAGACTGAGATGGGTATGGTGGAGGGAATCGCAAATTGCAGCATCCTTTCTCCTTTTGAGAACCAACGAGAAAGATTGCCGAACCTTTCTCTAATTTAGTAGGATTATTCGGCGGGAAGCTTCGCGCGGAGATATTGGGTTTTGGCGGGAAAGGGCGGCGGGGGGATTTCGGATGTTTGGCGGGAAAGTGCCGGCTTGTTCCGACTTCCGACGATGAACAGCGATGAACGAGAGATGCATCGAGCTGAAGCTGAAGAGGTGATAGTATGAAACAGTTGTTGGTCAATACTCAATTCACCCTACTATGAGAAGTTAATATCTTATTACCGTCTCTCACTGAGAGGTAGTTTGTGCGATCTTGCAAGCATGAGCAGGCATCGTCGCTTGGAGGGTTTAAGTAACTCCTACGAGAGGAGGAACATCCAGCTTCGTCTCAACTCAACTCACTCTTTCAATTCAATAGTCATCTCCCCGACTTAAAATCTCCTTGCACGTCGGTCTTAAGATAAGTGTATGCTCATACTGTGCCGTATAACACCCCTTCACATCGCACAGCGGGGGGTAGGCCTGAACTATCCCCACATCACACAAATTCTTCAATGCACCCATATACTTTTCCTGTTGTCCCTTATTGCCATTCACAGTAAACGATCCACCATCTTCCCGTTCCAACCATCGTCGACAGAATGCCAATGTACCAAATGTTTTGTTAATATGTCCCAATAATTTCTTAGCACGTGGCAGTCGCAATGCAACGTGTGGTGCATGAAAGTTCTTCATGTAGTGTGAACATTCCATATCTTCGACGGTAAATCCACGTCCGGTGGAACCAAATGTTTCAATGGCAAAAATTTCATTTTCTTCCATTTTCGTAACGTCATCGTTGTTGATGATGGGGACGGATTTTCCACCGTGGATACAGTATTGACCGATGGAATGACCGTTGAGGTTGCGTATGCACTGTCGTCGTCATCGGGTGCATCGAGCACATTTGAGATTGTGAAATGGAGAAGGATGGATTAGATCAAAGAATAGGTGTGAACATATTCAATTGCACAAGCAGAATCCATACCTTGACAGGATACACCTTCCCATCCAACTCCACCTCATAACTTTCCATAACCTCCTGAATACTTTCCCCCACATCACACAATCGTACATCAATCCCCGCTGCTTTAATACCCGCATTGGTCGCCTCCTTCACCGCCTCCAATAATGGATCATACCGTGGATTGAATGCTACCGTCCAAGCACAATCAATAATCCGTCCATCAATCTGTGTACCAAAATCAACCTTCATTACATCATCGTACGATAGTACTGTATCATCCCCCACATTGGGAGTGTAATGTGCCGCGACATGATTTAAACTACATCCTGTTGGAAAACCAATACCCCGTTCCAATCCATGTTCTTGGACCAATAAACGATTTGTCTCCTCGAGACGTTCGCACATTTCGATTAATTTAATTCCAGGCTTGATGAACGATTGGGCATAATGGCGTACTTGGCGATGTACCTCTGACGCATGACGTAGTTTCGAGTACAAGTCGGAGGAGAGACGTTCGTTGTGTCGTAGTTCGGCAGAAGAGATGCGATGGACATTGGATTCGAGTGGATGTTCTTGAATTTCACCAATCGGAAAGGGTGGAAGAAGTAGTGCGGAGTTGTTGCTGTTGCTACTGCTGCCAGCCTTGCCATTTTCATTGGTACCAGCTTCTTCTTCGGCACGAAAGAGTTGAATGACTGGAATGGAAGGTGGATCCGTCTGACCATGTGCAATGTAGTAATCAGTACAGCTCTCCTCGTTGAGCATACGACCTGCAGCCTTTTTGGAGGGTGTTCCTGTTGCCTGACCATGAATGCCATTGGCAGAAGGTGAGGGTTTCTTCTTCTTCTTTTTCTCTTTAATTTTTGATGAAGAATGATGTGTGTAGGCAGCGAGAGTGTTCGAAGGAATGTGAGTAAATGAAAATCACACTAATAAAATTGCATCACGTTGCAGCACAGTTCGCCTCAGCAACTGCAACAACAACAGCACTCGACAATGGTGTATCAGGGCTCACTCTTCTTCTTTTTCTTTTTCGTTGCATCGCCCACTACGGCGCCACCTTCCTCCTCATCATTGTCATCCTCCTCGTCATCGACTCCATTCTCTGCCCCTTCTTCTTCCTCTTCGACCTCATTCGCTACTGGATTCTCTTCGTCTTTGCCCGCCATGGTGTTGTTGACTGTGTCGCCGGTATCGATATTGTTGCATAGATAGTGATGAATCGATGCATCGAGCATCGATTCGATGGTCAATGGTGATGGTGGAGAAGGACAGACAGGAAGCCAGACAGACGGATTCATATTTCGGCGGGAGAGCCTACGTTTTGGCGGGAGAGTATTGTGCTCCTAACTGTTTTGGCGGGAAGGTTGGTGGAGCGACTGACAGACGTTCCACCTGCTCGTTGTCACCTCCATCGCCACCGCCATCCACCGACCGCCGACCGCAGCCAACCATCATCTCATTATTCATTAATTGATTCATGTCATTGTCAATGACCATGAACAACCCAGAGAGTTCCAAACCAGTACCATCGTCGGTGCAGCTCGATGGCTTCGCTCCCGCCACTGGATCGGGTGCTGGCTCTTCGTCCATGTCGGTGCCCGTGGCCGTGGCGGTGATCGCGTCGTCAGCAGCAGCAGCAGCAGCAGCCTCCTCTGCCGCTGGAGGCGGAGGCGGAGGGGGTGCTGCTGGGGCTGGGCTGTCATCCAACTCCGCAGCCGCCGCCACCACTACAGCAGTTGCAACGACAACAGCATCAGCAACAACGTCTGCTGTTGCAACCACACAAACGAAACGTGCCAAGAAAAGAGGTGGGCAGGGGGTGGGTGGTGGCGGCGGCGGCGGTGGTGCTGCTTCAACTACTACTGCCGCGGCACGAGCCTCCACCTCGGCAGAAGATTATGACTTCTCCGAAGAAACCGTCTTACGTCCCCTCTCGGACGTCGGGTCCAACTTCGAACCAATCAACCTACCGCAAATTCAACTCCGTCTCAAGAATCTATTGGAACAGCTACCGAAAGATCTTCCGGAGGTACCCCCCAACGAATTAACAACGAGCGATACCAACAAGAATAATGCCACTTCATCATCGGACGGTGATCTTTACACCACCATTAAATCATTCGCTTCCACACTACAAATCACAATTGAAGAATACAACCTACTAATCTCCCTTGTTTCCTCGGCGACATACAAATGGGGAGTCGATCGATCGGGGGCATCCCAACAGAATTTAGCAGTAATGAGTGCCGAATTACAACAATGTCAGGATGTCATTTCGAATGTGGTTTCGGCACGGTTGAGCAATGTATTGTGTCCTGCTGTGGATGTACTTATTGGAGAAGTGGAGGTGGTGAGAGGAGGAGTAGGAGGAGGAGAGACGAATGCTAGTAGTAGTATAGGAGATGGACAAGCGCTGGAGATGGATGCATCAGGCTCTGCTATCGCACACGCTGCGAAACGGATAAAATTGAATGATGATCGACTGCAAAGCAACAACACCAACAACAAAAATGCACATCTAAACGAACGACGAATCAATCACTACACCCGCCCGCTCGTAGACCCCTCCTACGTTCATTTATGTCATTGTATCCTTGCACGGAATGCTCCTCTCATTCGACATGCGGTAGCGACATCGATTCACACCGCTCATCGTGTGATTGGAGATTATATGAAGGCGATGAAGAAAGATACGAGTCATGATGCTGGCAAGGGTGGATATTATTAGAGAGAGTCCATATTATGATATCTAGTTTAAGAGATTATAATGATGGATTCTCTGTTGAGCATGGCATTGATTTCCCTTTGCGCCTTCTTTGTGAGGAGGAGGAACGGGGACTAACTCTCCAGAGGAGGTCATACATCAACGGGTGCACCGTAAGAGGTTTCAAGTGCCTCGGCTTCTTATCGTGAGTCATCCACCTCCACATGGCAGGGTGGTCAAAGTGCCTCCACGTGGCTGGTGAGTCGATACACCTCCACGTGGCTGGGTGAGTCAATGGCATCTAGTGCCACGTGGCAGGGTGCACCTTGCTTGCTACTCCTACTCGTAGGCGTCGTAGTCGTAGGCGTCACCAAATCAACATCGCCATCACAACAGCAATCATCCAATCATCCAATCAATCCAATCAATCCAATCAATCCAATCTGAGAGGATTGAGGCAAGGAGTGCCGTTCCGAAAGATTGATACTGCCGCTCGGTTATGCGTGGTTGACAGTATCGGCGTTGGTGTTTGAGTTAGGTTGAGGCGCCGTCAATGTCACGTCGGCATTTCATAGCGGATTCATAGGGAGAAGATAGTGCTAGGTAGTGTAGGATTTAGAGTACGATGATGGGTCGATCTACAGTGGCAGTGATTTTAACAATAATATTATTGCTTAACTGCTGTGCACTGCTGAATGGTGACAATGCAGTCGGTGATAGTTCTGGAGGTCCGGTCATCATTGAAGTTGAAGAGCAGACATCTGCTTATGGAAATAATGATAATGGCAACACAGCATCATTGAGCAATGCCCAACGAAGAGACAATATAATTGAAGGAGCAGCAACATTCAGTTCGCATGAAACGAGCAATCGACCAAGAGTGACACTCTTGGGGCTAGATGATTTATTGAACCTTGAACGGAGTGGTATTGTCGGTTTGGGTAATGATTTCAACTATGACACTACGGACCATGATGCTGGCGTACCTTCAAGATTGAACTACAATCAATTGCATGCCGATGATATGATTGAAGATAGCATATATGATCCCTTTTCTGCCGATGTTTCATGTATAGAAGAAAGCAGCGGAGAAGATGGTGGCAGTGGCGCAAATTGCTGGCGTCCACCTGACAGTACAGTGGAAGAAGAGATTATTCAGGTTGGGTCGGACTGCGAAGATAATGCATCAAAGTCTGCAGGATTGGAGACTCTCGCATGGGGATATGGAGGTATTGACCCAGATGATGGAATAAATGAAGTTCAAAGAGAGCTAGAACAGCTAGAACAGCACAATTCCGAAGGTAATATTGGCGAAACGAAAGCAAGCGAGCATGAACAGCAGCAATGCAAAGCATCTACGGATGTTCTAGCACCTCCAAAGATAGAGAAAGATGTTGATAGCCGCCAGTGTGAAGCAACCAAGAGTAAATTTGTTGACAAGCATTGGGGAAGTGATATCAATATTCTTAAGATGCGTGATCAATTGAGAGGACGTCGCGGGAAGTACTGGGACGTGGAAGACACAGTAGAAGCACCAAATCGAGAAAATTTGTTGCCTCACTCTAAGACGGAAGCGGAAAAACAAAAGCCTGGATCTAGCGCCAAAGATAGACGGCCGCCTGTGTTTCTTATGCCTGGATTAGCATCGACGCGTTTAGTGTCATGGAAACACAAGCCCTGTCCGCAGAATCCATTGTTATCAGATATTAAAATGTTGGACTATGTGTGGCTAAATATGAATCTACTACTACAAATGGCTACCATTGATGCAAGATGCTGGAACGAGTGCATGACGCTGGGGAAGTATCAATCAGATTATGACGGCGCTGACGATGGCGACAATGATGAAGTGAACAAAGCACGTGGCTGTAAACTCCGTCCTGACGAAGGACTTGATAGCATATCTTCGCTAGCTCCCGGTTCTATCTCATCCAATTTCTTAGTTGGGGGTACGAACACTGTTTACGCTTGGCTGATACAATGGCTGGCAGATAATCTTGGATACGACGTGACCAGTATTGTTGCACTGCCTTATGATTGGAGGCTTTCGCCTGAGAAGATGGAGTCAAGGTAAGATTAAGTCTCTTCGATTCCGTCGAAACACTGAATGTTACTAATATAATTCATTTTCAATTGCAATCAAGAGATGGATTTTTGACGCTTACAAGGCGAAAGATTGAGGCAGCCGTGGAGTCAAATGGGCAGCCTGGAATCATGGTAGCCCACTCTGTGAGTATTGTTCCATGCTGCTATACCTTGGGATCTGTTTTCGTTTCTAATCCATACTTGCTCATTCTAATTACACGAAAGATGGGAAACAATGTTTTCCGCTATTTTCTTGAGTGGTTGAGAGTTCAAATGAGGGAGGAAGCATACGAACGGTTTGTGGAACATGCTGAACTCACTACGTCAGTACAGCCAACAACTAGAGCAGTGGGATGGGGGCCAATCTTGTGGAGAAGACGCACTTTTCGACTTGCGAACAACGCTGAAGTTGATGCTGACATGTTAGGGACGGCCGAGAACGAAATTCCAGGTGATTCCTCTCTGCATGATTTGGCAGGATTATTTGAGGTTAAAGAACATCCTGCTCCTTTATCATTGCAGCAGAACAACGATGGCGAAGAAACTGGTCTTGATGAGAGCACATACAGAAAATTTCCACAGTTGTACGAGTTAGCGAAGGTTGAAGGAGACATGAACTGGATTGCGTGGTTAGATAAGCATATTTGGACCTATGTTGGTCTCGCTGCTCCTTTGCTTGGTGCACCTGGACCTCTGCGTTCAGTTTTGAGTGGTGAGAACATGGGACTTCCATTCACCCATGAAGAGTGAGTTTGATGACTTTCATCGTATTCATATCAATATGCATGACACTCAATTGCTTCCGTCTATTTCCAACGTAATGCGAAGGGCTCGTGGCTTGGAACTTTGTGAGTACAAGAAGTACTGTCAATGATTTGCATTTTGGATCCAGATTGGCTAAACAACATTCCATGTCATTATACCAGCATTTGGTTCCACCACTACCGTCAATCCTATTTCAACTAAAATGGGGTGAGTTCGTTGAATGAGCGTTCTCATTTATGGTGAATTGGGCTCGTTCAACTGATACCTCAACCTCAAACTCGTGATTGCTGTCTATTTTGCACCTCTCTGTATCAAGGTTTTGTGATGGCGACAAAGTTGACTCCAGAAAAGGTCGGAGACGAAGAGCAAACAAACATGAAAAGAATAGCAGTCTAGCTTGTTTAGAAGAAATAGTAACTGGAATCGAGTCAGCTTACACCACTGAAGATCAATGGAAGGAGTTTCCTGCTCTTCGATTGTTGTTGAAAGATCGAGTTGATTTTGACTCGGCTTTCGCCACCATTCGCGTTGACAGAGAATTTTGCATTGAAAATGAAAAGTCCCCGTGCAATAATCAGACTACCATCGACTTCGGCCCATCCGATATCATGAGTGGTCACATATTTGATCGGTTTAGTAGCATATGGCGGGAGAAAGGTGATCCACTCAGGGTGAAATTAGACCAATTGCGCCAGTCATGGTGGCATGGGAGTGTTCCTAACATGCTCGAGACAACGCCGGAGCGGCCTCACATCAAACATGTGATCATGGTGAGTATTTTCAAGTGCTGCTTCATTTTTGCCATACCGATATGTCATGCTTTAATCGACTTCTTTATGCGATAGGCCTATGGCGTTGATGTCGCAACAGAAGTGGGATATGTCTATAAGAAAACAGATCGGGCCGATGCAAATGCTGGCAACACCACGAAGAAGGAGAAATATGATGGAGTGCCGTCTTTGACCAATGTTATCTGGGAGGAACCTCGGGGACGGCTCGTATCAGAGTCGCAGGTGTCGGAACCTACTTCTTTCACAGATACTTTGCTATTCAAGAAGAAAGAGAAGCGACGGCCACTTCGAATAGCTCCTGATGAAACAACTTCGTGGCTTCACCATAGCGGTGATGGTACCATTCCATACATCTCGCTCATGTGGGCACACACTTGGCTCCTTCATGCAACAAGAGCTATGCGGAGCTTGAACTCCACTGAAGGAGAAAGAATCAGCAATCCGAAAAATGCATTAGATTCCATTAGAGTTAGCCATCGTCCAAAGGGAGGCAATGAGTGGATGGATGGGTACGGAGCTGAACCGATGGGCAACAACAACGAGGAGTCGCGTACCATCGACGGTGATACTGGAACTTCACATCCGCATGGTACTAAATACAAACCGAAAATGGTGCGCTTTGAAGCAAACGGCAGAAGTCGTTCGACTGGAATGGAGTATACCACGACAGTGATTGAAGCGATAGGGGTGGAGCACAAGGAAACAACGAGGTGAGTTTCTCATAATGTCATGTTCTCATTTGTCTTGTGTACATCGTCTGACTGCACAACTATTATGTTGAATAGAAATTACGATATACTTGCTGCGGCATTCACTGATGTTTTGAAGAACTTGCATGACGACTACGGGTTAATATGATGAATTATTGTCATGAGTATTACCTGTGCTAGATGCATCGGGGAACAGTTCTTTGCCGCCTCCACAATCAATCATTCATTCATCCTGCGACGTGATTGATGGTTATTTCGATCGGAAATGAGGCCGTCTACCGGTTTGTAAGAATCCAGATGGCTAGGGTAGGCGCAGATGTGGTCGCTGCTCGAGGAATGATTGTTGTGACAAGCCAAAAAAAATGTCGATGAAGGCCAGCCGGTAGTGTACAGAGCGCCATCGCATTGTGAGAATCGTCAAGGTTCATAGGTACAATAGTTTGACGCAGAACGGATAGGTGCTAGAACTTGATAGTTGATAGGACATATTCGACAATTGATGCTCGAACCCAACCTTCTCTCCCCTGGCTGCTTCATCATGGCTGGTTGTTGCGTTGGGTCGCTTCTTTGTAGTTCCTGTATGGCAATTGTTGCATAACTTCTACGCAGCCACGGCCTTGTTACCTCTATTCTCTGTCATGCTCGTGCTCAACCCTCGCTCAACACTATCGGTATTTATGCAGCAACTTCCGTTCGAGAGAGGGTCTCAACTTCAGACTTTATCCGGATGTCTCCATGATTGTCACTGCTGGCTACTTGGTGAATTATCTCTCAGTACAGACGACAACGACGACATAGCCATAACATCACTACCCTACCTAGGTAGATCAGTATTGTTGATGTTGATGACGTCGATAACGATAATGACGCGGACGATGCTTTCGCCGCCACCATCCCAACTGCTGCCGGCGAGACACTGCTACACCCGTAGAAATGGCAAGGGCCACTAAATCTCCCAAGACCAAACCTGTATCAACAGTCAGGCGCCGTGGCTATGAATGGATGAGGCGCCCTACGATACCCTGCGACGTTGGCGGCCCGCAATGGTCCATGATGTGGTCCATGTCCATGATGTTGTTGATGAGGTCCATGGTCGGCCGGCCGGCGGTGTTGGTGCCGAAGGCACCTTCGACGGACAGAGGGAGAGGAGTGCATCACCGACGATGGACAGACTGAGCCATCTGGTTTCGGCTTCGACGGACAGACACTTTGGCGGGAAGAGTTGCAGTCTCTCTCTCTAGATACTTTTGTCCCAAAGGAGGGAGCAACAAAATGCATGTTCAACAATCTGTCCATCGTCCGTCTCGTCGGGATGACCGCACGTTCCTGGGTTCCACGTCATCCCCCCAGCCAAGCAGCACGCTGTACAAAGCCAACGCCAAAGCCGACGCCGACGCCGACGACGGCGAATGCAACAATGGTAGCATAGGAGCCGATGCATTAGACCCGCTCAATGGTGATTATGAATTGATCTGAATTAATGTAAGTCTTCGGAGCCGTGTGTGTGTGTGTGTGTGGGGGGGGGGGGCTGGCCGTTTGGTCTGGGAGCCACAAGTTTGCGCAGAGCCAGAGCTTGGCTTGCATGCCCATGATGTTGTGTCGGTGCAATCTGGTGTGCAATGCAGCAGTTCAATTTGATTGGCAAAGTTTACATCTCTGTGACGATTCATACCATGCTAATTCCTATTGCCATGAAGGATTCACAATTCTCAAATTCAGTCTGAGAGATAATTAGCAATGCCGATCGATCAGCTTGAGTGGACTCGATTATTATGTATACAAAAATGCTCCTAACAACTCAATGATTGTTATTGCCTTTCACTTTCAACAGTATCAACAATACAAACTGATAACACCGCAACAATGACAAAAGTAAACGATAAATATCCCAAACTTCCTCGGAAGCTATTTGCTTACGACGAAGTAGAACCCAAACCTGCCACTGAGCCACCGCTGCCTACTTCAGATGCGGCTCGAAATCACGTCCCTAATCCGTATCAAAACTCCAGACTCACACACGAGAAGATTGCCGCCGTCCGTGCCAAGGCCACCAACCCCATCCCGCCTAACCTCGATTATGCTCAGCCAAGGGACATGTATCCCGAATCTTTCCCGCACTTTGTACGTGGTCGGGACAGCGTCCGTCAATACATCACCTCTCTTTTCACCAGTCGCATTTCCATTTACGACGGAGCCATGGGAACGATGATTCAAAACTACTCCAAGAGGAACAAGCTCGAGGAGGAGGAGTATAGGGGCGAGCGGTTCGCTAACTGGACATGCAATATGAAGGGCAACAATGATCAGCTGTCCATCACGCAACCGCACATCATTCGTGACATATACAAAGAATATTTAGAGGTGGGCGGATCGGACCTCATTGGCACCAATACCTTCTCATCTACGACCATTGCCATGGCAGATTATAAGATGGAGGATTACGTGTATGAGTTGAACTACGAAGCTGCACGTCTTGCTCGTGAGGTATGTGATGAGGTAACAGCCAAGGACCCTAGCAAGCCTCGCTTTGTGGTGGGAGCCATCGGGCCAACCAATCGTACAGGGTCTATCTCTCCATCGGTGGAGGATCCTTCTGCGCGTAATGTGACGTTTGACGAGCTAGTGGATGCGTACTTTGAGCAAACCGTAGCACTGATGGATGGTGGAGCTGACATTTTAATTGTCGAGACCATTTTTGACACCTTGAACGCCAAGGCGGCACTCTATGCAATTGGTGAATACTTGGAGATGAGTGGCCTGGATATTCCTGTGTTTGTGTCTGGAACTTTGGTAGATCAGTCAGGGCGTACTTTGTCAGGGCAGACAGGCGAGGCGTTTTATGCATCCATCCGTCATGTCAAGCCGATGTGTGTGGGTTTGAACTGTGCACTTGGCGCCAAGCACATGGCTCCATTTGTCGAGAGGCTTGCGAACTGCGTTGAGTGTTTTTTGCATGTGTACTCGAATGCTGGGCTGCCGAATGCCATGGGCGGATATGATGAAACACCTGAGGATATGGCCGATCAGAATAAGCTGTTTTTTGAGAATGGCTGGCTCAACATGGTTGGAGGATGCTGCGGGTCGACGCCGCAACACATCAAGGCTATTAAAGCAACGTCCGAAAATTACAAGCCCCGCAAGCTTCCTGATATTGGCCGTCCCAAGATGTGGCTGTCGGGCCTGGAGGACTTGGTAGTGGACGATGTTCATAATCATCTTGGTCTTCCATTTTTGAATGTAGGCGAACGTTGTAACATCTCTGGCTCAATTCGTTTCAAGAAACTGATGATGGCAGGTGATTATGGAACTGCAATGGATATTGCCAAGAAGCAGGTTGAGGATGGGGCCCATGTGATTGATATCAATGTCGATGACGGAATGTTAGATGGTCTCGCCGCAATGCAGAAGTTTGTTAAGATTGCAGTGACCGAGCCGGAGGTGGCCAAGGTTCCTTTTATGCTCGACGCATCGAAGTTCGAAATTGTGCTTGCTGGCTTGAAGTGGTGCCAGGGAAAGTGCATTGTAAACTCAATATCCTTGAAGGTTGGTGAGGAGCTTTTCAAGGAGCACGCAACTCTGTTGAAAAAGCACGGATGTGCCGTTGTGGTGATGGCCTTTGATGAAGAAGGGCAGGCGGCCACCGAATCAGAGAAAGTTAGAATCTGTAAGCGTTCGTATGACATCTTGGTGAACGATGTCCGTTTCCCTCCTGAAGATATCATCTTTGACCCGAATGTGTTGACGATCGGAACCGGTATGGAGGAGCACGCCAATTACGGAGTGGATTTTATCAATGCAACCAAAACGATCAAAGAAATTTGCCCGTACGTGAAAGTAAGTGGAGGCANACGGAGTGGATTTTATCAATGCAACCAAAACGATCAAAGAAATTTGCCCGTACGTGAAAGTAAGTGGAGGCATATCGAACTTGTCGTTTGGATTCCGTGGTGTAACGAAGATTCGCGAGTCCATCCATTCTGTGTTCTTGCAGCACGCCATATTGGAATCTGGGATGGATGTCGGTATTGTGAACGCTCATGAAATGTTAATGCTTTCAGAAGTCGAGCCACATATCAGAGTTGCGTGTGAGAACTTGGTATTCAATAAGACTGCCGACGCAACTGATGTGATGCTTGAATTAACGAAGAAGGAAAAAGAAAAAGCAGAAGCTTTGAAGAATGGTGGCGGTGGCGTTGCAGTTAAGCAGGTTTCATGGCGTGATTTGGATGTTACAAAACGATTAGAACATGCCTTGATAAATGGTATCTCCCAATATGTTGATTCCGACGTCGAAGAGGCTAGGCAAAAGGCAGAGAGGCCCCTTCATATTATCGAAGGTCCTCTCATGGACGGAATGAATGTCGTTGGAGATTTGTTTGGTGCTGGAAAAATGTTCTTGCCTCAAGTTATCAAATCAGCTCGTGTAATGAAAAAAGCAGTTGCCTACTTGATTCCGTTTATGGAACAGGAGAAGAAGGATAAGCTGATTGCAGAGGGGAAGGATCCTGCAGAATTCGACGAAAGCGACGATTCAAATTATGCAGGTACGTGTCACCTCATGTTGTTCTAATTTCTTTTCGGGAGAATGATTAGATACTGATCTCCCGCATCAACCCACTTCTTGTCAATATCCTTCAGGTAAAGTTCTGATGGCAACTGTCAAAGGTGATGTGCATGATATTGGCAAGAATATCGTCGCTGTGGTACTGGGATGCAACAACTACAAAGTTTATGATATTGGTGTCATGTGTTCATGTGAGCTGATTCTTGAAAAAGCCAAGGAGTACAATGTCGACGTTATTGGTCTTTCCGGTTTGATTACTCCATCGCTGGACGAGATGGTTGTTGTTGCTAAGGAATTGTCCAAGGGTGGTTTCAAGCAACCGCTTCTAATCGGGGGTGCCACCACGTCGAAAATGCACACCGCTGTGAAAGTTTCTCCTAATTACTTCACGCTAGAGCACCCTGTCATTCATGTATTGGATGCATCTAGATCTGTTACAGTTGTGTCGTCATTGCTTGGTGAAAATAAAGGAGATTATGTCACCGACATCATGGAGGAGTACGATGAGGTAAGTATCCTGCACACAACTGGAAATTTGAGTGTGCCTTGATCTTACAACATCCAATCATCGTTCATAAATTGCAGATGAGAGAAGATTACTACGCAGGACTAGAGGATAGATATTTCCTTACGTTTGAGCAGGCAAAGAAACAAAAGCTCGTCATAGATTTCGATGACGCCCCTCCTGCGCCACGTCCGAATAAGCTAGGAGTCACAGTGGTGGATGATGTCAAGCTTGAAGATGTTGTACAGTACATCGATTGGGTGAGATAAACACTGTCCTTCATTTTTTATTATTCACAGATAGAACCCCACTTCTCACTTCACCGAATTCGTTCGTAGAACCCATTCTTTCAAACATGGGAACTCCGAGGCCGTTATCCCAATCGCGGCTACCCCAAAATCTTTGATGATAAAGCTGTTGGAGAGGAGGCACGAAAGTTGTTTAATGATGCTCAAGCTCTGATGAAAGAGATCATAGCCAACAAAAGCATGTACTTGAAGGGCGTTGTTGGCCTGTTCCCTGCGAATCGCACCGAGGATGGCGAGGATGTTCTCGTCTACGCAAGTGAGGAAGATCGTGAAGCCGGGAAACCACTCGACAAATTTTGTATGCTTCGGCAGCAAGCTGAAAAAGAGAGCGATGATCCATATTTAAGTCAAGCAGATTTCATTGCCCCAGCTGGTTACCAAGACTATCTCGGGATGTTTGCTGTTTCATGTTTCGGGTGTGACGCGCTTGTGACTAAGTACGAGAGTGAGAATGACGACTACAACAAAATCATGTCCCAGGCTTTAGCAGACCGCTTCGTTGAAGCGTTTGCCGAATATCTTCATCGAAACATTCGTCTAGACTTGTGGGGTTACGCAAAGGATGAGAGTCTAAACGAAGAAGATCTTCTCAAGATAAAATATGTTGGGATCCGCCCAGCACCAGGATATCCATCACAGCCTGACCACACAGAGAAAACCACAATGTGGAATGTCATCAAGGCTCAAGAGCTTGCGGGTATTGAGCTCTCGGAGTCATTATCTATGATGCCTGCGGCATCTGTTTCAGCGTTGGTATTTGCCCATCAACAATCATCCTACTTCGCTGTGGGGCAGGTAGGCAAGGATCAAGTTGAAAGTTATGCAGGACGTAAAGAAATGGAATTACCACTGTGCGAAAGATGGTTATCTCCAATCCTCAACTACGAAAGGGATTGATCACAATCGTTCCATGATACTGGTTGACAGAGCACCAAATAATAATCGACATCACCCAATGATGTGATGGACGATGATGGTAGCAGTAACAATGAAGAATATTAGCTTGATTACTCTCCTCGTCTTCCGTCGTGCATGGTCTCGGTATCTACTTATCGCATGCACTCTAGCAGACTCTAGCCCTAGACTTTTGATTTCACATTTCACTTCATTGTACTGCCACGTGGATGATTTCTCCGCGCTGCGATTTCCCGCCATAACGAGTGATCAAGATGTGGCTTCCCGCCAAGAATATCGTCGAAAGATTTGGCGGGAAGTAACCGCCAAATTATTTCCCCAGCACCCAGCACTACGATACTCAAATAACCCCAGCTTCGGGACAATTGTTCTACGTAGGAGTAAGTACTTTCTATTGAGACGGAAGAGGAGGTAATTGCACTTACGTCAGATGCCTTCGATGACATCATTTTGTTACTTAACGATTTATTTCAATTCAGTGTCGCATTCTCATTCTCATGTTGCCATGATGTCATCGATCATCCAGTTTTCTATGGTAGTTTCGCGATGCTGGCTTCCTACTTCCGACATTCGCATGACCATCAAAATAATGCACCGGCTACCATAATATTACTACCGTCGCCTATCGCCCTTATCTCACTTGCTATCAACTCAGCCAACAATCAAACTATCAACACGATGCCGCACTCAAACAATTATTCAATCGGAAACGAGAGTGGAGGGCAATACCCCTCAGGTGTTAATGGCCCCGCGGACGCCCTGAACAGTGTAGTGCAATCCCAGTTCGGAGATAGCCATCCACCGCAGCAGCAGCAGCAGCAGAGTCATCAGGAAAAGAATCCGCCGATCAATCCTTATCTGCAACACCATTCCTTTGCCAACACCCAGCAGCAGCCATCACAGCAGCAGCAGCAGCAGCAGCAGGTTCTTGCACCGCAGCAACAGCAACAGTTCCTTCCGGGTCCATTCTACACATTGCAGCAGCAACAGGCGTTCGCTCAGGCTCGTGCTCGTTTGGCCGCGGCGGCTCAGGCCCAACAGTGGCAACAACAGCTGGCTCAAGTGCAGTTTCAAGCCCAGCAGCAGCAGTTACAGGGTGCAACCATCACAACATCACCGCCGCAACAGAATGTTCACTCGTTTCAGCTAGTGGGACAACATCAGAATTCCCAATCACAGCTTTCTCATTCTTCCTCTACACCGGCAGCTACTGTCGCGCTTGCCATGCCGCCGGCATTGAATTTTACAATCAATGCATCTGAGCACGGCCCCGAGGCGATGGTGGCACCTGCTGCGGCATTGCATGCAACTAGTACACCATCAGCATCTTCGACTGGGGCAACAACTTCAGCGCCTGCAGTGGCGGCCGAACCAACCAGGAGACGATTATCGGGTACCAAATCCCAACTCGCAGCCAAGCCTACAATCAACGACAGCAATACTAGTAGCACATCAATGAAGTATCATACTACAATGACAGCCTCAAAGAAGAAACAACCCGAAAATAATGCGCCCGACTCATGTGTTTCATCCGGCATATCCTCCTCGGCTGCCAAGTTAATAAAAAATGCCATGGACGAAAGTAATACTTTCGAAATACCGTCGGAGTCCAGCACTATGAATTACGCCGACGGAAGTGAGCCGAGCTATGCACAGAAGAAGCAATCGTCGCGAGATCGTAACCGCGAGCATGCACGGTGCACCCGTCTGCGCAAGAAGGCCTACGTCGATAAACTCAAGGAATTAGTTGACGGATTGCATGGCGAACGGAATGAAGATGCACGCAAGCGTCGTGCGGCGGTACAGCGTTTGGCCGAGGTGCAGGAATTGCGAAGGAAGGTTGTGAATACGTTCTTGGAGTATCACTGTAAGTTTGAGAGTGATTATAACAAGTGGAAGTTGATTGTAGAAACTGGTGATGATGGCAATGCCGAGGAGGAGGAGTTCTGGATGAAGCAACCCGTTACACCGTACAGGAGCTTTCGAAGGTGTGAGATACAAAAGGTGAGATTTGTTTGCAGCGAGATTCGATCATACTGTATTGCTTGACTTCTCAATCACATTCTATTGATACGCGTTGTGATATAATTCTTTTGGCGCCGTCGTTTGCATCATCTAACAAATCGTTTCTTTTCGTTCTCGATGAGCAGGGGAGCCGCATTCTCAAAGGTATCGATGCATTGGTACGCGATTCTGCATCGATGGCCGTGATGATAGAAACAATCGGATCACGCAATCTCCGCTGGTTACAACGCAAACGAGACGATTTCCTAGGACAGTACTCATCGAAACGCAACCATCCCGAATCCTCGACGGCCGTTAACATGCCACGTACTGTGCGACAAAATAGACAAACACAGCATGCCATATCGAGTTTGTCGTCATGTTCAGGGTCATCCACCGAATTTGGATCCAGCTCAGAGGAAGAACGGAAGTTGGCCCAACGTCGATCTACACCAGCCAATTCTACGGATGACATTCAGCAAGACTCCACTACCGCTGCAAAGAATGTCACCTCATCAAGTAGTAGTAACGACACGAACCAGCGGTTACTACAGCACCAAAGTTCTTCAAATGATTTTCACGACTACAATGCACCATCACTGCCTGATCCGCTTCCCCGATCCGTTGGGAGTAGTTCCAGCATCGCTGACGGCATTGATTCGGATAATTGCGTCATGGGCATTAAGCAAATGAGCTCTGACTCAAGCTCCGGCGAGGACGAGAAGCCGAATACTGCAGCCTCTGAGGAGCTGCATCATCAGAAAAAGAGAAAGATTGGTAATAGTGGTCACAAGATTATCATGACAGCTGCTCGTGCCGAGGAATCAAATTGTGCGCCTGTATCACAGCCGTCTATTGCTGCCGCCAATATGAACCTGCCTCCAAACATTGCACGTTCTGGCGGAATTTTCCATAACGTCAAGGTAATGACACAATCACGCGGGACAACCGGAATAAATGCTCAATTGCCAAACGGGCATGCCAATTTGAGCCGAGCCCCGGCGACAGCATTGCCTCCCTTTGCGGGCATTGGAAAGAGGAAGCAGCCACCAGCAACGTCCATGACATCCTCCATCAAAAATGTAAATCACATGGGCACGTCGACTACTGTGAGCCAACCTTCTAGACCTCCTCTGGCCAGAAATTCTGGTACCAACATTACCAGTGGTACCAGTCACCATAACGGAGGAAATATCAACAACATCAATTCCCACAATAACCGATCCTCCTCCAACTTTCGATACAATGGCAGCAGTGACCAAAATATTATTACTTTTGACTATAGTAGCGTCAGCTCCTCTCAACCGATGAACCGAGGTATCGAGGCCCATTATCACATAAACGAAGATGACATGATCTTGACGGATGACGTATTAATGTGCCCATTCATTTTCCGTTCGCGAGAAGCAGTACGATATGGTGCTCTCGCAGAATGTGTCCAGCCCGGCATGTTACGTGCATGCTTCTCTCCCACAAGCAAATTGCGTAACATCGAAATGATTTTTGATGCCATGGGATTTTGTCAACAGCTCGAGAGAGCAAGCGGCAATGAAGGGATGGCCCATATCATCCCAAATAGTTTGGAGATGGCTCTAGCGCCCAACTCGGAGGAGGCACGCGTTATTACTTTATCAAAACCACCTTTCAAGATTGTTTACGTCAACGAACCGTGGACTGCCATAACGGGATATACACAGCTGGATGCCGAGGGAAAGGACCTGAGTATGTTGCATCGGGACCACCAAAATTCGGGTGCAGGGGTAAGTAGTGGTGTGCCGCATAACGAGTATGCGAATGCAGCAAATGGTGTCTGTACAAGCGGAACGTACAGTCAATTTGATATTAATGGACGGGAGCTTTTGAACTTCACGTGTTCGTACCCTCTTTCAAATTTGAAGGATGAGGTGACGCATATCTTGCATGTTTGTAAGGAATTGCCAGCTAGGGCGTGAAGAAATCGTTATCATTGGGCTTGAGCAGATGTTATGTTACACTCACACACTCCGGATTCGCAGTAGCTTACTTAATTGCCGTTTGGGAATGGAAAGCCACCCACTCAATTCCCTGAATGATGCATGTCTCCGAGTTCTATTCACATAGATTGCATAAAAAAATTGATAATTGATATGCACCTCTCATCTTTCATTTGTCGAACACCATATTATGCTTCGGCACTAATCAGTATTTGTCAATGAATTCCTTCTACTTCCCCACCGTGACAGATGCACAAACTACGACCATATCATCATTTATGTCGCCAAGCTTCTCGATAGCTATTCCACTAGGTGCCACCATACCTCCATCTTGAGGGGGACGGGGGTGACAAAAAATTAGGGAAGATTCCTGCACGGGAATAATTGATAAGTTTCTTACACCTACCTTGCAACTCAAATCTAACGTCGCCGTAGGGGAACACTCTTGCAACTTCATGTAGGTCGAGACCTTCTTGGTACTTTTGCGGAACCGCAAGTAACACATCTAGCTTTAGTGCATCATATCCTCCCTAATGTACCATATAATTCAGGTGAGAGGTATTGACCTGAAACCATCAATGAAATTTAATTCAGAAGTCGACCTATTACTCACCTCCGGAATTAAGCGTTTGATGGATGGAATGCTGTTGAACTCGATGGCATTTCTACACGCCCTTACAGCTGCCTTGGTGGATGACTGCCAAATCAAAGCAAAAAGAACACATCAATAATCCCGAGATACAATAGTGACGGCCAAAAAAGGAGGACGCCACCCACCTACCTGGCCATGAGAGTCATTCCCAAACCCCAACTCGATGAAGAAGATATATTCACTGCTGATTCTTTCTCTCTGACTGTCGAGGGGATAAGTAGCAGCCATCATGATGTGTCTCGAAGTGATCGTATCGTGAAAGCGGGTCGGTAATAGTGCCCCGGCGCGATGGCAAAGAGAAAATGCAAGTAGTAATGAGTTGAAGTACGTTGCCATTGTCGCTAGTAGACAGAGTTGCCATGGACCATGGTGAATGGTGAGTGGTGATAGGTTGTTATCGCTTAATACTACTATGCTGAGTCTTCTAGCGCCGAGTTTCTCACCCCTACACGTGGAAGTGTATGGTTCCTACTCGGAGTCATCGCGGCGGTCCTCCAAGAGAAGCAACATGCTACGTGTCCGTCCGTCGAGGCGGTACCATACTTACGATCTTGTCTTAATGCTTCGCAAATCCGATATCTTCGAGTTCAAAGATGATATCGTGGTGTGATGGCGTGGTTGCGCCGTCACAAGATAAAGAGTAATACTAGTTCCATCATCAATTGGGAGAGATGATGATGAGGTCAGTGGATGGGGTAGATCCTTAAGGTTGATGGAGTGGGGGGTGGTCCATGCTAGTTGTGGTGGTGTGGTGCCAGAGCAATTGTGGTTGGTCATGGTCCGTGGTGGCGCACGGTATGTCCCGCCAAAACAGGGCTGGCACTCTCCCGCGAAAAATATGGCGGGCTCTTTGCATGGTACAGATTATCGTTCGGGTGGGGCACAAAATCAAATAAGACTGTTTCAGGGAAAACCCGCCCTCGAGAATTTGGCGGGAACATCTTAACGGACGAAAAATCGCCGATGTATTCAATCAAGCAAATTTTTAATGGTGACCATCATTAGAATTGTCTTCGTCCCATCTTTATACTTGTTCCAATGCAGGCCTTGGAACTTTGTCGTGGAAGGAGATCGGACTTCCCCCCCCCCCGATCCTCGCCGAAAACTCCTATGTAGCTTGAATAGTATGATACCCCAATGAAAAGATCAGCGGCAGCAACAGTCGCGACAGCGACAGTGACAAGAATAGCGGCAACAGGGGCGACAGCGGCGACGGCTACAGTGGCGACGGCTACAGTGGGCAGCGGGAAGAAGAGAAAGAGAAATCCATCATCAACAATTACACATTGGGGGACTTCGACAAGGGAGGCAAAGGCGGCCATGTCCGATGATGAATTGTGCTGCTACTTCCAGCGTAGCCTTGCAGATTTGGATGCGTGCGGTCTCAACAAGTGCACCTGCCTAGACGTATTGAAAAATTCACAATGTTGTGCTCTCATTGCAAAATATTTGGTTTGGTTTGAACGCAAGCGGAAGGAAGACCAGGATGGTTTGCTCGTAGATTGGTACAAGTATGCTTCCTCTGCTGGTGGAGGGAAAACACACATGTATGTCTTGCCGTACAAGATCGATTCAATTGCGGAAACAATTGATGATGAGAGCATGGGTATTTTGAGGCAGAGCAAGGTGCAACAGAGATTATGTTTGGCGGATGAGATCAGAGAGAACCATGCCAAGGAAGGCTGAGTGGGGTGGGTTTCGACGAGGCTTTTTCCCACATTTGAATTAATTATTATTAGTCATGATGTATTATGGTAGCAGACGTCGGCTTTTTCCCACAACATTTGAATTAATTATTAGTTTATGGTAGCAGAGGTCGATTTTTGGCTGGAAATTATTTCTTTCTTGATTTTATGAAAATCGTCGTCTGAGACAAGGGCGGTCTGTCCGTTTTAGTTTTTTCTTCCCGCCAAAATGCTCAGGGCGGGTTTTCCCTGAAACAGTCTTATTTTGTGGCTGGAGGCTTTTTGGCGGGAAAATCGCTGAAGCTCGCAGGAGATTATTTGGCGCGAGACTTGTTGACTCGACGAAGAACTCGCTCACCCCTTACACGTGGCAAAGATTTGGCGGGAGACTTCGTCAGATTCTTACACGTGGCGAAAAGTTTTGGCGGGAGATAGAGTTGGAATAAGTCTACGTAGGAACCCATATGTTTTGGACGTCATCATCTTGCCGCGTCAGCCGCTCATCCCGCTCACCACAATCGACGCAACTTTCCATTCTATTTCATCGTACCGACGCCATCACCGTCAAATAATCATCTCTACCATGAGGATAGTACTCTCAATCTACTGCCTCGTCGCCGCCCCACTGGCCCTCTCAACGTCTGCCTTTTCGTCATCTTCCTCTTTTGTCGCTTATCGTCATGGGTCGGTGTCGGTGTCTTCATCGGCGTCCTTCGTCAGTACCAGACGAGGTCATGAAATACATGGTCAACGACGACAAACCACCTATTCTTCATCATCATCCACACAACTAAGCATGATGTTCGATCAACTCTCTTCCGCCCTTACCGAAATCACCTCTGCTTTTAGCGGTAAACAACGCATTACTGAAAATTCCATCGCGCCCGCATTAACGTCAGTACGACGGGCTTTACTCGACGCCGATGTCAATATTGATGTAGCCACCACTTTAATCGAGGGTGTAAAAAAGCGTTCACTAGGCATGGAGATAATCAAGGGTGTCACGCCTGAACAACAATTCGTAAAGGCCATGTATGATGAATTACTCGATATGATGGGAGGTGAAAGTAGTAGTGGAACAGTTGGAGCCATGGGTGTGGGTGCGGGTGGTGTTGGTGCACAATCACCCACGGCCACATTGGCCTACAAACCGGATAGTGTCACAAACAAAAATCCCACAGTCATTCTATTAGCAGGATTGCAAGGTGCTGGAAAGACCACCGCGGCGGGTAAATTGGCATTGTATCTCAAGGAACGTGAAGTCGATTCGAATGCCGTTATGGAAATGTCGGAGGAAGAACGGTCGAACACACTTGCTAGTCGATTGCCGAAGCGTCAACGTAAAGTATTATTGGTAGCTGCCGATGTCTATCGTCCTGCTGCCATACAACAATTGGAAATTTTGGGGAAAAGTATTGATGTTACCGTGTTTTCGATGGGGGTGGATGTTGACCCAGCCACTATTGCCAAGGAGGCGGTCGAGAAGGCAAAGTTGGAGGGATATGATACGGTTTTGGTGGATACGGCAGGTAGACAGGTAGTCGATGAAGAGTTGATGGAGGAATTGCGTAGGGTTAAACGCACTGGTGAGTGGGTGCCAGTATCAATATTTGCATCGGTGATGTGAATACCCATTGATGTTTCATCTGAACCTACTCCCATTTACTGCCGACCTCCATCGAAACAATGGCTTCTATCTGCACAAAATACAGTCCAACCAGATGAAACCTTACTCGTTGTCGATGCAATGACTGGTCAAGCTGCGGCATCTCTCACGGCCGCATTCGATTCCGCTGTGGGAATTACCGGTGCCATACTTACCAAACTCGATGGCGACTCACGCGGCGGAGCGGCATTATCCATTCGCGGCGTGTCTGGCAAACCCATCAAATTCGTCGGTGTTGGTGAAAAGACTCAAGATCTCGAACCCTTCTATCCAGATCGGATGGCTTCTCGCATATTAGGTATGGGTGACATTGTCTCCCTTGTCGAAAAGGCAGCACTCGAGGTGTCTGATGCCGACGCTGCACGTATGCAAGAGAAAATGGTCAAGGCCGAATTCGACTTTGATGACTTTATGACACAATCCAAATTAGTATCCAGTATGGGTAGCATGGCAGGCGTAGCGAAGATGTTACCAGGGTTGGGAAATATGATTGATAATTCCCAATTGCGACAGGTCGAACAACGAATTAAAAGAAGTGAGGCGATGATACGCAGTATGACGAAGAAGGAACGTGCCAATCCAGCATTGCTGTTGACAGATCGATCGGCACGATCGCGATTGTTGAGAATAACTAAGGGTTCTGGATTGGCGTTTGAAGATGTGAGTTTCTCTACTATGGAACGTCTTGATCCTTTTACAACTCCTCACAGCTCTATGTGGAATGCTCTGACCTTCATTTCTTGTTCTTTTTATAGGGAGTTGCATTCATGTCGGAGTTCCAAAAGATGAGAACAATGATAAGTCGAATGTCCAAACAGGCTGGTATGGGTGGAGTTGGCGCAGAAGGAAGTGATGCAGATATGGTCCCAGCCTATGCCGAGATGGGAGGAGGTGGGAATCGCAATGCGAGAAGAGCGGCAAAGAAGAAGGGTAAGAAGGCTGGAGGTAGTGGAGGTATGGGTTTTGGTTAAAGCGGCAAAGAAGATGGGTAAGAAGGCTGGAGGTAGTGGGGTAGATTTGCGACTTCGGATGTTTTATGGTTGATAGCTTTAATGAAGTATGTTGTCAACGCGTAGCTTTTATTTGTCCGCAAGCCCACCAGATTGTATCCACTCCATGCATGTAACTTTTCTTCCCAAATTGTGTTGCAACGTCATTTTCTCCAGAAGTTTCCTACTAGAAAAGAACTCTTGGCGCTCGTCCCGTTGTCGGCCTTTCAGTTCTTTCATTGCAGCACGACCGTTTCGAATGTGCTCCATTATTTCAGGAGGAGGCTTCCTTTTTGTTACCTTGTTATTCAACGCCGCTGAATTGTGGTTTTTAATGGATTCGTCAATAGCGAGTTTATCTCTCAATCGATTTTCTAATTCAATCCGTTTCGATTCGATGTCATTTTCCATGCTTTTCAATTCCATCTCATGTCTATTTTCGATATCCTTCATTGATTCGATCACTGCTATTCTCATCTCATCGCATAGTTGTGGAGGTGAACGCCTCTCAAAGATTGCTGCAATCGGTAAATGATCCGATGGAATATGATCATTCGGCAACCCGATGGTGCAGGAAAGTTTATCATCTTCCAACGTAGACCATCGACCGAGAGGCACAAGTGTCGACGGAGTGTACAGAATGTGATCTAAGCTCCACTCTGCCATACTACATGTCGATGCCTTCTTTGATGATGAATCTATCTCATGATCGTAGGCTACACGTGTGGGTCCAGTATCTACCCTATCCAATGCAAGGAACTTGGAATCAACAAATTTCGATACCGAATCATGCAGTTCATTCCAGTGTACCATTTGTGCTTTCGATGGTTCTACTCCCAATGGTAATCGAAGTGCCGCTGCACATTCCTTTTGTTTTTGCTCTGAATATGTTTGCTCTTCAATTGGTGCCGAGCTGTTTTGTTGGCAGTCGACACACTGCTTTGCAAGGAATGCATTAACACATGACCCATCCAACAACTCACAATTGTAATCACCGGCGATAATACACGGAGGAATATATGGTGTAGTTGCCATGGAGAGGGAACGTTCTAGACAATGCTGCATCTGATGAACACGTCTCTCTTCGGAACATGCATCGAGATGTATCGATGAAATTACAATCGGATCATCGGTGTTGCTGCTGTTGATGTCACTCGAACCATTCTCAGGGATGAATGCTTTAGTGACACAAGTAATGGTATTGGTCATCTCTCCTTCAATGCTATCGACAGGTGTCCACTTGGTAGCATTGTAGAAAATTGCATTGGTAATGGCCACATTTGCATTTAGGACACGTCGATTGCGTTCGGCAATCTTGGCAAGCTCCGTTTGTGGTGGTAGAATGATATTGTATTGCCCTTTTGCATTGTCATCACCATCACTGCTGGAGCTTTGTAATAGAGGTGTAATCCATTTTGGTAGAATGAATGGTGCTTGTGACGTAGGATGATTTTGTGATTTGTTATTATTGTTGTAGCCCTCCTCCTTTCGACTTCCCCTATCGCCATTGATTTCTATTTGTTGAGAACCGTAGCGTTTGTCTCTCTCTAACTGTAATTCCTGAACACAAATAAAATCGCATTGACAGGAGCGCAAACTGCCCAATAATTTCGGCAGCCGAACTTCATTTCCGAGTATCCGATCCGAGTTCTCGGGAGATATCCATTCGAAGGCGGCAAATGGTTGGACTTGTCCGGTGCGTTGGTCGATGGGACGGATGTACAGCGGCGCTAGTAGATTGTAACTGGCGACGCTTATTCTGTTGTTGTTTTTGCTGCTGATGCTTGTTGTGGTAGTGTCATTGGTGGTAGTGCTGTCCGAGGATGAGGCCATGGGCGTGCCATGAGGATATTTGAGGACGGTAGTAGTAGTGGTAGTAGTGGTAGCGGAAGACATCGTCGTTTCATGTGTGGAGTTCGGGATGATGACTGTGGAAGTCACCGTCAACGGACAGACGAGACAGAAAGTCACCATCGACTCAGAGAGAGTCATCTTCGACGGACAGACTGGCGCACCATGAACCCATGTGGCGAATAATAATGGCGAGAGACCATGGCCAAAAGCCAAAACTGCGGAAGGCGGAAGGCGGAAGGCAGAAGGCAGAAGGCAGAGGAAATTGGATGTGGAAGTCAAAGACCTCGAGACTGAAGAAGTTGTTGATGATGCTGTCGCTATGGGCCCTGACAATCAGCTGTACGCTATCACGGTCGCAAGTATTCGTTAGCGCGTTCACGTCGGTCTCTTCCTCCCTGACCCCGACGTTCGCACCTCGGCGCACGACGGTCGCTGATGCATCAACTGCCAATGGCGCCGACACAGTCACCGCCGACGATGCATTGCCCATTTTGCTCGATGACGACGATGGTAGCAGTAGTTCCTGCTGGGCTACATATGCGCTACTCTTCTCTTCACTAAGCGATGGTATACTACCCAACGACGATGCAAAATCATTCCTACGATATTCGCTAGTGAACTCACTTTTGCGTGAACACATTGTCCACAAGGAGAGTCTACTCGAATCATCAGTAAAGTTTAGTCCGTGCAATGGTCCAAACACTGACACACTGAGCAATATGGAAAAGTGTGATCTGCTCTTAGAACGTGGTCGACTAATATTCCCATCAGATGTTACCGCTGCGTCGTATGACAATGAGAGTATTGGCTCATGGTCAGATGAAACATTAGACCATCTCCTGTCGGATCGCATGATCGAGTTACACCTACGAGTGCTGTACATTCCAACGGCCATGTATGCATTGAATCCGCAAAGTACAAACACACCCGGGAAGCAACGTCAGCGTGCTAGAGCTGATGGAAAACAACGAAGAGATCAACTGTTGAATTTATTGAAAGATTTATTTCCGCAGCAGGTCAACCTGCTAGCGGTGACATTAGACTTGGATGACGGATCATTGAAACAACCTTCTGGATCAGAGAACAAATCATTATTTCCAGAGAATGATATTGAAGCGTTTACTACTTGGCATCCACACTTAATTTATGTCGAGGGAGGCAATACATTCTGGTTACAGCATTGCATCGACAAAGGTGGGTATGCAAAACTGATAAAGGGTGCATGCGCGGGAAATGGTAGTGCAGTCTATTGTGGCAAGTCAGCAGGAGCAATCGTTGCGGGTAAAGGTGTAGCTACGGCAACATGGAAAGAATGGGATGATCCATCCATCGTACCAGAGAAGCAATCGTATTCCCATTGGTTAAATTGTCAGGGAATGGAATTTGTTGGACAACATTCCTTCTTCCCGCACATGAGTGATGCTTGGAGTGAGACGGTACATGAGAGAGTGGAGAGGCACAACTTAGTAGGCAGCAATAGCGTGTATTGTTTACGTGAACAAGATGCGTGTTGTGTGATGGGAGAGAGACAGTTGGCTTTTTTGACACCGGGGCCAGAGGCAACTACTTGTTCATGACACAGATTTACGCACCTTCTGAAAAGAATGGAATGCTTGTAATATTATTAGCCCGCGTTGAAATTGGATTCTTTTTTGCATGAGTCGCTCACTCGTCATCTCACTCATCATCATCAGCATTGTCTCCAAATCCTAAACTCACACCACCCACTGCTCGGAGGAGCTGTGCACATTCATTATCCGGCCCATGATGTTCTTCAACAAGGCGAAGCGCCGTGAAACCTCTATCATTGTTTGTTCTAGCATTCACGTTAATCTTTAGCTTCCCAGCTCTTCGACGCCACGCCATGACACCTACATTATCAACTTCCAATATCAATTTGAGAATTTGGACATGGCCCGATCTCGCAGTCTCGTGCAATGGTTGCCAGCCATTCATATCTCCTTGACGAAATGGTGCAGACGCAGCAGTTATCTCAGCTGGCGATGAAGCCATTTCCACTCGATTAATCTGGCTTTGAATGTACGATACATCTCCGACAGCTGCAGCACGGTGAAGGATGGTTGCTTCCTGTTCTAAGCCAACCGTCTGAGGAGGATTTGCATTGTTTCTCGTCTCCACAATATCATCATCAGTGCCTATGTTCGCAACGGCATCTTCACCAACCAAATGAATCAACCATTGCGGTGTAGACAGCACACGTCTCCTCCATAGTAATTTTGCCATCCACCCATCCTCTTTCACCAAACTATCATACACAAACGCGATGGCTATACCATGTGTCGTTTCATTGATACGATACCCCATCAATATTCCAAATCCCACATGGAAGAGTGGAACATATCTCCCTGGAACAGGAAAGAAGTTTATATTGTGTCGTTCGTTGGGCTGCTGAAGTGATTGCAGCGTGATTATTGTGTACAGAAGTGTCCGGGTGAATACGGGTAGCAAAATGGGACGAGGAATCGGCAAGTCATTGAGCATCGAGGTTTCCGTGACGAGAATATAGCTAAGCACAATAAGAATAGAAGAGAGGAGGAAGGCAAAGATACAGTCGGATTGTCTTTGGATCGAACGACTTTCTCTTCCCATCCACCGATTCATTATTCGATCTCGGAGTAATTCAGGGTTGTTGCTTGGTGGTACTACCTCCCGTTCATTTTCAATCCAACATGCCTCATGTGGATTCCTTTCATAGCTCGGCACAGTAAGTACCATGGAATAGAGCAATAACAAAACAGAGAAATCAACCATAGTCCCAGGTCCGGCCCATGCAAAGCATGTTAGTATTCTCCATATTTCCAATTTTGGTGGGACGACTTTATCCCAAATAAATATCAATTGTTCTGTATCAAATATTTCAAGTGTGTGAAGGGCCGTTGTTATCAGTGAGAGAGTAAACCATGTCCGGGTGATAGATGGGAGGGCGTTGTAATATTGAAGAATTGGTCGGAAAAAGGGAATGTCGTCGTTTGGTTGGAATTGTTGATGATTCATCATTGATGATCGGCTTAACAAACTAAAAATCGCCCTAGAATTTCATACGCGCTACTCCGAAAGCGCAAGGTAATTCAGAGAGAGAGAGAAAAAACGTTCGCATCGCCAAGAATAGATGATAATGATGATATGTTGTGATGATGAGCTTATTGATTGTCATCAATCACTACTTCCGCTACTACCGCCATCGGCCGTCACCGTGCGTAGGCCGTATTAGTTATTCTCCCGCCAAATTTTCGTGACTAGTATCTTCTTCCCGCCAAAATTTTGCCTCCGCAGCGGCGGGCGGGCGCCGACTTTCGTTCCGAAGTTCAGCGCCCCTTCTCAGAAAAAGGTTCCACAGAGCTAAATTGACTAAAATAACGAGAAAGGTCAAAATTTGAATTCATCTACACCAACTGTACATAGGAATTCAATATTCATTTTGAGAAGGAGGATTTTCGTGCAATCATTTCCAAAGCGGTCTTTCGTTTGCCAAGATACCATTACAGAATTCCAATGTATGATTCTACGACGGAGGAGCCCCTTTCCCATTATTTCTCTCCTGAGCACCTCATCGAAGCTTCCTTGGCGACGGTTGGCAAGCGACACGTCATACAAACCCAGGCAGCTCGGATCCAAACAGCGATCGAGCATGCATGCAGTGCACGAGCAGCACAAGAGAGCACAAGAGAGCACAAGCAAGCGCTAGCGGCACGCAGAACTGCAGCGCTCTCGCATTATTTGGGTTGTGTGCCACTCCTACCAATAAATTCGAGAATCTCACATCTTCCTGCTTCTTCATCTCTTTTCGAGTTGCTGGCTGCCGAGCGAACCCTCTAGAGAGCAAATCAATTGAACCCTTTCCCTCGTCCTCTTACCATCATCACTGACGACATCGACCTACTCGGCATTCAGAGAATTAGCAGCAAAGAGAATGGAGAACGGCAAGCTCATCGGCGGTGGCGGCGCAGCCGCGTCGGCAAGCAGCAGCGGCAGTAATAGTAAAAGAGATAATGGAAAGAAACCCAAACGCATCCGACGCAAATGTGCCTTCGAAAACTGCGAGAATCGTGTCGTCCAGGGCGGGGTCTGCGTTACCCACGGCGCCAAGCGCAAACTGTGCTCCTTCCCCAATTGCGACAAGGCTGTCAAATTAGCCGGCTACTGCTCCACTCACGGCCCATCACGACGAAAATGTGGTACCGAGGGATGTACACGTGTGGCAGTCCAAGGCGGGCAATGTTTAAGCCATGGTGCTCGACGACGATTGTGTAGTTATCCTGGTAGTGCCAGTGGTGGTAGTGGCAAGCAGTGTCAGAAGAATGCCATCATGGGGGGAATGTGCAAGAAACATCATGATCGAATGCAAGATGCTGAGGGGATGTTGGTCATGAGTCTTTGTATGCCTGTGATTAGCAGTGGCAATACTACCAACAGCCTGAACGAGGAGGGTGATACCGCCATCACCAGTGGCAATGGGGGACTTGTCAGTGGTGGTAGTGGTAGCAAGAGTGAGGGTGGGGGAGGCGAGTCAGAGTTGGAAACACCGGCGTGGGTTACCGAGGGCAGTGGGTGCAATGGTGCAGTTGCCATTGTGGTATCCTCTGCCACTTCTTCCCCTAACTTGCCTACCATTGCGTATCAAGAGGAAGCTCATCATCAAGCACAGTCATCTTCTGTGCCTCCATTGCCAACCACCTCCGTCAACAATGGCAACAACACCGACACCTATCACCACTTCTCGCGTCCACACAAAAAGATGAAGCCATCCCACCACAAACCATCTCATACACGCGGACTATCCATCTTTGATGATCTATCGACTGTCGATGCGATTATTAGCAGTGGTGCCGAAAATCGTGCACATGAGGTGGTGCCGGCGTATCCACCTCCTCCTCCCCAAGTTCACTCTCCTGCTCCAGCTGTACCGATGCCACCCTCACAGCAACAGCATCATCAGCAGGGATTTCCTCCTCCCAAACTAACGAACAAGATCCCCAGCACAGGTAGTAGCAGTGTTATGCCACCTTCCTCGGGAGTATTGTCATCCATCAAGACCCCGACAGTTCAAGTGAGCTTCGCCGACACTCGCCTGCCCTCTACCAACAAGACTACCAGCAGTAGTAGCAAGGCGCGAACTTCCTCCAACAACAACCGACCATCCTCCAGCACAAGCAACACCTCCGATGATGAACCCTGCACCGGCAACTCCTCATGCGTATGCAAGACCTGTCGCTCGCCCACACTTGCCATCTTTGAACAGATGCTCGAGGCTTCTCACAAAATCGAACGTGCCGAGGTGGAAATGATGGATCCAAATTCGGACAAGTATGCTGGACTGAGTCCCCCCAAGCTAAGCAATAGCGGCACTAGCGGTACTATTAATAATAGTGCCAATAGTCCACGCAAGTCCTCTTGGAGGATGGTGCGTCAGGGATCGGATACCATGACACCCAAGAATGTCAGCTTCGTGCCCGACGAGGAACCCACGAGCTGTGGCAGTGTGGTGAGGAAAGTTAGTAGTAATAACATTGTGGGGGAAGAGCAGCAGACAAGACAGGGAGCTACTACTGTGGGAGGAGGTGATGCCGTCGGAGAACAAAGAGAAGGAGGGCCCGCCTCCCATGCCCTTGCACAGCAACAGATAGAAAGTTCGGAAGTGAGCCGTACCGTGTCCCACGATGCACCGCCGTCTCCGAAAGCATCGTCGTATCATCACTACCCTGCTTCTTCTCACTATTATCCTCACCCGCCTTCGCAACAGCAGCAGCACCATCATCATCATCATGCTACTGTTCAAGATCAGCAGTATTCGGCGTATCACCATCCTTCGTACCACGGTCCTCCACCTGCACAGCATGAATACCATGGTCCTCCACCTTCCCAGCATGAATACCATAATCCTGCTCCTCCTTCGTACCCGCAGTATCACCAAGGTCAAGGACATCATCCCAACACTGCGCAGTATCAAGGACCGCCTCCCCATGCTGCTACTGCACATCACGCACCATTGACACCACAACTCTACGACCATCCTCATCATGCCTCTTCCACCGATGGTCATCAATATCCCAATTCGGCACCACCTGCGGCCGCCGTGGTGAGTTCCCATTCAACCTATTATTCGCAAGATCAACAACAGCAGCAGCATTTGTTGCCAAGACGTAGGGAGAGCATTGAACATTTGTTCATCCCCAAGGAGGTTTGAGCAACGAGCAAATCTGTAGGATGGATGAATTTGTCAGTAGGAAGTTGAGAGAAGGGTCGGGTCATTAATTCATGTCATCGGGGCTACATCATTTCGTTGTTGACGGAGATTTACATCATTTCATCGAGGAGGAGACGAGAGTGAGTGTACTTATCTTGTAACTGCGCCGACAAATTATTGATAGTGTACAGATCGGCGTTATTACGTTTATTAGAGAGTCTATTGCTCTTGCTCCACATTATTGTATTGACATTGCCACTTCTTTGGCAGCATCAGGCATATCGTAGATCAGCACGCACCTTTGCACTTTGCACAGCACCTTCCGACTGATGACAGTCCGTGGGGTTGGACCAATGGAGTTGGAGACTCTTCCACCAATGTTGATGTGTGAGACAAGTGAAAATTTACTCAGCAGTGGTGAGGCCATGGCACCTGAGAGATCACAAGTAAGACTTCGGAGATTTCTACATATAGAGGAATTCATAGTCCTGCCAAATCAACGGGACTACGAATTCCTATGTGGATATCGGAGATTTCTACATATAGAGGAATTCATAGTTCTGTCAAATCAACGGGACTAAAAATTCCTCTGTGGATATCGGACATCTCTACATAGAGTCACGCCGGCCGGCCTCCGGCCTCCATCCTCTCCATGCCGGCCGCCTCGCTCCTGCCTCCTCTTCCCTCACCTCCATCCCCACGATGATCAACGACGGCAATGGTAGACTCGCAGTGGAATCGGCTCCGCCACAGCATTAGCCATGGGTGATTTCTAGCACACAATCTTCGAAAGTTGATAAATAGAGCTGCGATTGCATTGAAACGAGTTTGCAATTGCATTGAAACGAGTAGCGGGCAGAAAGAGACACATAACTTCTTATACACCCACCGCACGTCAATCACATTATTTCTTCAAAACATGTGACTAAATAATGATACTATTATCGTACTCTCTCTCTCTCTCTTTCGGACATCATTAGTGTCAATATAGTAGCCCCAACTAAACGGAGTACGGCGATGAGAGGGAGAGATGAAATTTATGTAGATGATACTAGAACAACAAACGAGCATGGTCAAACATGCATTGGGTAGCCTCCGATCAGTGAAGATTAGAAACAACTGGACATTGGCATCCTATCTCCTCTGCTTGCGTTTCGTATTTCTCAACTCGGCAAGCTGATGGTAATGATCATACTGATCAAGCTTGATTTCATTCAACAACGTTTCACGAAGTAGTGCTCGATACGGTTCTGGCCGTGTACTATGTTTGCCATAGGTGCTTGGTGAATTTTGCCATCCTCCATCACTACCCTGGGTACTCTTGTAGTTGGACTTGCCACCCTTTGTTTTGCTAGACTTACTGACCTTGGAACTTTTGCTTCCGCCACTTCCGTAGATGTAATCGTAGGACATGCTGGCGATGGTGGGCATTTTGGAAGACGACATGTCGGATGTTGGCGACTTGGATGGTGGAGATGTTTCTTTTGCACCAACACTGGATGGCGGGGATGTTTCCTTCTCATTGACGCCAGTGCTGGGTGTATTGGTGAGTGTTCCGCATGTGTCCTCGGAGGCGGGCTCAAAGTTATCCTGATATGCAAATAAGTAATTGAAAGTCAATGTGCATTAGGTAAATCTGAACGACACATCATGAACAAACAATATAGCATACACACTGAAAAAAGCTGCCACTTACAAAGACGACCCAGCCAATAGCATCCCCCTCCTCAAAGGTAGGAACACCACACTCATTCGTATATGTAATCGTAAATACATTCCTCACTGGATCACCCTCGGCATTGACTCCTCTCAAGACCATGTTCATTCCACCGGGAACGGCACCTCTACTCGTGGCACTAATCGAAGTGTAGCTGAACACATCCCCACTGACAAAGTCAATTCCACGAACATAGGCCGAGTCTTGATTAATGACATTGAAGGAGGTGTCAACTTCAAGGAATTGAATCGAGTAAATGACCACTGGTGTGACATCAACTTCAGTAGTTAGGGCCGAGGTGGTAAAATTGGCGGAATTCCACTCAACATCTACTTCGGGGAAGTAATCAGAGGCAGTGGATGTCCCAACACCGCTACTTTGCTGCATGTATCGTCGTCGTGCCCTTGTCAATTCAGTCGAATCATTCGAGTTGGTAGCATTGCTTTCATCGCCAGTGGGTTCCTCCAGCTCCTCTCCGTCCACCAATAAGTCTCCAGCTTCATTCTGGACTGGCTCTGGGCCAATCGAGCAGGTGTAATCTTTCACACCAGCACCAAAGACATCATTGGGTGGGAAGGGCGGTGGCAGTGGCGGGCAGGAAGCTGATAGATTGAGTTTGAAGTAGTATTGACGTGGAGAGCAGACGCATTCGGTGGTGGTGGTGGTCTCGTCGTCGGTGACGGTGGGAGTAGTTGTAGTAATTTGGCCAGCAATCATTGCGATTAGTAATTGCAAGAGGATGAATAGTGTCATCGAGTGCATGTAGACCAATGACATTTGACGTCTCCTACTACGGATGGAGCGAGCGTTGCCACCATTACCATGACAACATATTGCTGTTCGAGTCGCACTCTCGTTGGTATTGCTAGCGACGAGGCGCTCATCATTGTCCACCATCTCTACTCCATCGACCTGTCGGCTAGTACTACTACCATCTGAACGCATTGTGCCTTCCTCTTCCGCAGCCCTTCGATTTATTATTATGATGCCAACTTCGCCGCACCCGCTGGACTGATTGGTCAATGACCATTCACCTCAAAATGATGCACACGCATAGCAACATCATCGTCAAGAGCGCGGTCTTTTATTATTTATTTGGCCAACTTTGATGGAGGTCAAGACCTTCGCACCATTCAATCAAATGCAGGAAAGCGCGGGACTTTTGAGGTTCATATTTCTTGCGTTTGATGATGCATAGGAGTATCTATCACGTGCTCACGACGTGTCATATGACTTTGTGGTGATCCTCGACGAAGAGATGCATTTCTCATTTCCCACCCACAAATTCAAAAACGAGAGAGATTTGAATTTGAATCGCATTCAAATAGGGCCGGATGCAATTTGAACTCATTTGAATATCCAACGCTCGACACACATACAAAATTGTATTATTCCTACAGTAGAAAGGACGTAGAGAGTTGAATGGGAAATGAGAAGTCATTCAGAACAAAATTGGCGGGCGATTCAAATTTATACAGAGGAATTCGTAATCTGATTTTGAGAATGAGAAGTTGGAGAAATTCAAATTTGTCCGTAGATTAAGTATGTAGGAATTTAATACTATCGGTTTAGGTGAGAAAGGCAATTAAATGTTTGGCGACACCCTGATCAGATAACCTGCTGCTGGTTTGATGTCGAATGTCGACGGCCAGCCGGCCGGCAGATGATGACGTCACGATGACGTCTGAAATCCACCCGGGAAGAAGATCAACTTCAAAATTCTTCCTCCACATCATCAGCAGCAACTTCAGCGACCCCATCACCATTCACCATCACGCATCACGCACCATCGATCACCGTCAAACCAAAGCAATCGAATCCAACTCCAACCCAACGAACAGCAACAGCGTCACGCGGGCTCCTCCATCCATATCGAGCAGATTGCACGGCGGCTTCCTCCAAAAGAACATACTTCTTGACGGGGCGTGGTTTCACCCGCAAGGTTCATCTCCTATCACCGACAACTTCATTATTTTATCTTAAGAGTAAAAAATCATGACACGCTTCGTCGTCCAACTTGCAATTGCGATCGTCGCCCTTGAATCGGCTTCTGCCTTCATCACACCCACCTCGAGTTCGCATGCGACCAGCACCACTACGGCAATCAATCTCGTCCCCGAGCAGGGTCGGCAACTCGTGGCCTTCTCTCAAGACTATCTCTCCAAACGTGCCAAGGAGAGTGCACACCGAGCATCCAACTTGACCAACCCCCGACGTCGTCATGGCAGTGGCAGTACCACCCACAGTCGTAGCCCCCACCATCACAAATCGTCTTCGAATACCACACCTGGAATATTTGGTTTGGTAACACGTCTACTGGGACAACATGATCAGGGGAAGGGGCGAGGGATGATGGAGAATCATTACGATGAAGACTCCATCATGGAAGAATTCAACTAGTTGATAGCAGGAGATGCGAGATGTGCTGAAATCAAGGGGTGTCAAGGTTAGGGGATGTGATCAGTCTATCTTAACTCAAGCGAAAGCAATGAATACGTTAGGGGTACTTTTTCAAGAATCGATGGATCGGACCGAATGATACACACATCATGTATACTAGATAGCAAGTTAATAAAATGTAATACGTAATTCTGTCCGTTGAAATTATGGTAGACTTCTGCAGTTGTGTTGCGAACAATAAATGTCTACTTAGGTAGTCCATTGTTCACGGCTGATGGACAGTTTCGTACGCCGTTCGCTGTTTCTAACTCGACTCTGGTTGTGCACATCGTCGCACATTCATCGATCATAATACTTATCGTATGCTATCACCAGCTCTATTCATACTTCTCTTTAAAACGCAATGCAACTCCATTGATGCAATATCGTGGCATCCTCGAATACTTGGACTGATCACCACTCACATTCCCCTGCACTTTGTATCCTATTTGTGGATCCGTCTCTGGTACAGTCTCCAACTCGGATGCGTCTAAACTACTTATCGTGGGACCATCTGCAAAGACATGTCCTAAATGCCCATCACTGAATAATTCGGAGCGAGGAAATACAAAATTCAATAGGTAGATAAGACACAGAGACAAACCAATTCGTGTCCATGCATATTTTGCAGAGAATATCACATACCAGTTGGCGCATTTGCATTCAATTCTGGCATCCCAATTCCGTTCCAATTTCACTCGATTACTTTCAATAGTCTTCCAAAATGATGGCCAACCACTTCCACTATCATATTTGCCAGAAGACGAGAAAAGAGGCGATCGACAATTGGCACACAAATATGTCCCGTTTGCCTTTTGGTAATTGAGTGGAGAGGTCCATGCCGGTTCGGTCAAACCTAGCTTTAGTACTGCAAGCGAGAATGGATTCCATGTACCCGTCGACTCTTTATTATTATTGTTGTTTGATTCTGGACTTTCTTTGGGGGTGGCACGCAATCGCCAAGGGGTGGTAGTGGTAGTTTGATATGGGATTGCGCGAGGTCTTCGACGTCGAAGTGGTTGCGTTGGGCCGACGGGACAGTAATTCTCATTAGTGGCGAATCCAGCAATAGCACGAGACCGCTGTCCCATAAGGCAAGTGAATTTATCTGTGTATGAAGCACCACTGGAATGTATCCCATTGAACAATAGGAGGGTAAGCGTTGCTGCCGCCCTAACCCAATCCAATCCGAGCGTCATCATGGTCGGTGTTCGGTGTCTTCAATGTTTGGTGTTGGTGTTTGGTGTTGGGAGTTCGGTGACGGTGATGTTTTCGCCTGCTAAAGTCTTCCCGCCAATCCTCGCCACATTATCGCCATATGAATATTATTCTCCTGCCATGGTAATTGAGAGTCGAATCGTTTCTGATGATGCCACGTGCAAGTTTTGAAGGTTGACCATTTTGGCGGGAACAATCAATAACCAACCACCACCTCCTAACCCTAACCAAAGCCCCAAATGAAAATAGAGAGGCCTCCATCGATGACGATGAGATACACAACATCATCATTTTCCGTTCCCTCATCAGTTATTGGAGTCGACGGCAACACATAATATTCGTCGAATGCCCTCGTACAGTACCAGAAGAGATAATCAAATCGGGCAGGATTGAAATTGAAGAGGCAGAGAGAGAGAGAGAGAGAGAGAGTAACGGTGGCGCCAATCGCCATCCATAGAGAGGCTGTCGATCGGTGGCACGCTAAAGCACATTTCCCCATTGCATCATCATGTTCCGTCCTCGAAGCCACCGATTTTGCTCCCGTGGTGGTAGATTTGAACGACAAGTACTACGACTCATCGCCACTGTCATCTTGGCCGTCTCCACCCGCGACTATTCACCACTTGTCATGGCCCAGCAGGAGCCATCCTCACCCTCACCCACCCTCTCGCTCCAAACATTGGCACCCTTTGCACCCATAATCAGTGGAGTGCCCACCAGTCCGTCAGTAGTAGCCACGCCACCACCATCATCGCCCACCAACTCTCCCACTTATCCTCCCTCCATTTCTCATCGTCCCACAGTCTTCCCCTCATCTTCACCGACTGACTTTCCCACCATCTCCCATCATCCCACTGCACACCCATCCATCTCATCATTGCCCACTATTGACATGAGCGACTATCCCTCTATCTCACCAGTCTATGCTCCCTCGAGCACACCCTCCACGGATACATTCACATCAATCCATCGTTCCTTCCAACAGATATTGCAAGTGGAATCATCTACTGAGTTTACAGATGTGCAACGTAAAATCTATCAATTGTTAATGCAAAGCTACACTGTTGATTTTGGACATTATGTTTCAGAACCATTGATTGAGACGGTGGCTATTGTGACTGATCAGAATTTAGCCGTAGGCAGAAGGAAAAATAGAAGAAGAAGAAGAAGGAATAAAAAAAGAAGGCATCTCATTACCAATGCAATTGAAACCACCTCCTCCTCTCTGAGAAGTCTACTGCCACAATCGCTACAACTACTACTACCACAACCACGTCAATCCGAACCCGTCCCATCCAATCTACTAGTCATCTCCTTCCGTATGTCCTACTCCACTAAATTCGGTTATGAAGACATTGACACGTATCCCTATCAATTCCAAACATTTATTAATTCCAATTTGGCCAATGTGACCATTGACATGTCGGAACGGTTCTTGCCAGTGCTCGATGCCAGAAGTGTCATTATGTACATGCCAATATCGACGGGTGCACCGTCACCGGACCCAAGTAGTTTACCTCCACAGTATTGGAATGGTCGGCCTACAACAATTGTTCCTTCGGTGGTGATGCCAACAGTGGCACCCTACCCTTCCACACCCATTATTGTAGAAAAGGCTAATTTTGTTGTGGGGTTGGCTGTGGGATTGGTAGTTGCCGCCATTGTTGTCGGTGGATTTATTGGATATATCCTAATGAAAAATCGACGTAAGGAGAAGGAACAACGAAGATTGTTTCATGGAGAGAAAGAGGATGGTGGAGATGGGAAGGAGAAGTTGGAACGTAATGACTCATGGAGGATGGAGGAGGGTATTGAAGTTTCTGCCGAGGATGTATTATTGTCAGCGGATGGTGGTGGTGGTGATGGCGGCGAGGAGGGTATGATGATGAATTCGTTTGGTGGCTCGGAGCGATTCATTGTTCCGAATGAACAACAACAACTGCAGCAACAACAGTACCATCAGCAACAATACCAAACTCAACAACAACAGCAGCAGGAACAACAGCTGCAACTTCCGCCACAACGGGAGGATGAGTACGATGACAGTATTCCCGATGCAAACACTTACCACGATACCTCCTCTACTCGACCAATCATTGGTGTTGACGCACTTGCCGACTCCATCTTCTCCAACCCCTCCATGATTAGTGGAGGTGGTTCCTTCTCTTCCAAGTCCATTCCCGACGATTATGCCGAGGATGGTGCTGGTACCGACGTTCGTGTCGACACCCTACAAGATGAATTTGACAATTACAAAAATCAAGATTTGGAATATATGCGAAATGGAGTGGAGGAATCCGTGTATGGTGCCGAAAGCATGATGAGTTTGGCCATGACACGTGCACTCATGGGTGAGGAGGATGCTGATGTTCATCCGAGTTGGGGTGAGGCCGAGGGTGATCCGGAAAGTATGGCGGCGAATGGATTATGTGAAACGAATGATTGGTTGAGGAAGAATGAACATTCGACGTTGGATGAAAGGTTTGTTTAATTGTTTTGATACACATTTCCTGTTCGTATGGATACACTTTCAACGCTTTTTTATTTCCTATTACACTTGCATTTTCACTCTCTACCAGAAATCAATTCTTTCAAGAACTACTCAATAGGATGGTCATCACCGTTCGACGAGGATTACTAAGTCCAACGGATGGAACACATACAATCCACTGTTGTGCGGCCATGCTAGGGTTGCAATTGGAGAAGGAACTACCCAATAACGTACTACTGGTCCATGGCATGAGGAAGACGAATGATTTAGCATTGGGTCGACTTTACTTGATAGAGGCATTTAGTTCATTTGGTGATATTGAAGCGGCGGCGATTGCACCGATCAATCGAGGATTTGGTGAGTGTTGCGTTGACGTATTCCATATCTTCGCTCAATGTGCGTGCAGTGGTTTGTCTCTAACCGAAGGGTGATAATTTTATTTCTTCCTAGGTTTCGTGCGCTTCGTCAGTCCGAAATCAGTTCAGCGTGCACTGGATCGATTTCGTATTTCAGAGATTGAAGTTCAAGACGTGTCGGTGAACCTCAAATCGTTGAACGATTTTTCTCCTGCAGTATGAAGCATCGACACACACACTCTCTCTCGTTGGATGGTATTGAAATAGATTTGAGTCAACTTTAATGCGTGTGATATGCGTTTTTGTTTGATTATGATATAAGATATTATGATCGAAGTTCATTTACCAGACCATTACACAATGATTTAACCAGATACTTGAATCAACATTATCATCAAAATGCGCTAAATACACTATGCATATAATATTAACTAAAACTCAACAACCACTTTGACTGGACGATAGGGTTTGTCGTTTCGATCCTCACTATTATCACGTTTCACCTTCTTCCTACCGTCATAATAAGCATTAATTAATTGTGCCTCGACTTCATCTGTGGAAACTTGGATGGCTGTTCCAGACGATATTGAGGAAGCGTCATTGTCGTTTTCGGAGGAGGACGATGGTGTGTCTTCATCTACTATAGAAGCTATGTTGATGGATGCTTCTTCTCCTCCTCCGCCTCCAGCACCACCACCTTCGGCAAGTGCACCCTCATTTACATCATTGGTACTTCCACCCTCTAGTGTCGTAGCAGCAAATGATGCCATGGCATCCTCGTTTTCTTCATCATTATTTATACTACTACCCTGTGACATGGCAGCAGATGCGGATATTGATGCCTCCTCCTCCTCCTCATCATCATGATTCATATGGTGTTCAGCAATGGATGATGCCATTGATTCCTCTCCCTCCTCCTGTGCCACTTGCTCGTTGCTGTCTTGTTCCTCTAGCATCATGTTTGCTTCCTCCACTTCCTCGATATCGTTGTCAGTGTTGCTATTGTTCATTGCTGTGACATAAATCAAATATGCACACACAATCGTCAGGCACTGTTCAAACGCAATTTTATCATCGAGAAAGCAAAATGTTCACTCACTCGATTCCGAATTAGTCTCAGCATTGGCCTGGGAAATAGTCATGGGGGCGAGTTTCGGTCCGCTCGGATCCGAACAATCCGTTCCAGTTTCAGTAAGTTTCGTATTCACCATATCCAGCAATGGTGTGCTTAAATCGGCCATGACATCTCCCGAGAGCTCCCAAATAATCTGATAGAAGAATCGAACATAACAGAGAGAAGATGAGCGAAGAATGGCAATGCCAAGATTTACATATATGAACAGGATAAGTCTTCTGAGGAACTTACAAATCCCTGTAGATTTTCTTTCAATGCATACTCAGTCTTGAGGCAAATAGAACGCTCATCATCGTAGGACACGAGACCGCCATCACTGGTAATTGCATAGGGAGTTGCCGATTGATCGTCCCACATGACAGTCATATCCTCGATTTTATCCATGATATTCTTAGTTGGATTTGAATCGAAATTTGTGGCAAAGAGAACGATGATAATGAAAACAGTGAGATGATGCATACAGGACAAAATACTATATATCAGATTGCTGTGACTTACGAAGTATTGCGGTGTGCCCTCATCAATATTCCAGTTCGAATAATCGGCTCCACCATGGGTGACACCTAACTCTTTTGCTTGCTTGAAGCTCCTGCCGTAGAAGGCGAGACCGATGTTCAACTTGTCTTGTGGAGCGCCCCTGGTCACCCAACTCTTGACACATCCATCCACACTCCATCCTGGTTCGGGATCGTTGGGTCCATCATAGAGAGGAGAGTTTACTCCGGTGGTGGTATCCCAGGACCCATGGAAATCTGCATACATTATTCGATCAAAGACAAGAATGAGTTATTCGACGACAAGGATAGGGCAGCTCTTGCAATAGATTCATCACAACGAAGGACCTACCATACGTCATCAAGTTAAACTCTGTCAAATACTCAGCGACCGTTTCAACCTCAATGTTGTTTATGTTGCTTGTACTACACGGTAAGGCAGCGGTAAGGCCGTAAGATCGACCATTCGCCTCACCCAAAGCATCAAGCTCTTGTCGAATATCATGCAGGAGCAGGCTGTAATTCTCCTTATCGGCGGGTGTGCCCATGTGATCGGCATATCCTGGATATTCCCAGTCAATATCGATACCGTCAAAGTTGTAATCTTCGACTAGTTTCCTAGAGAACGAGTACGAAAACATGTCCCAAATTAGTTGCATTCATGAACACATCAATAACGAGTACGAATTCATCCAACGCCATGGATATCTCACCTGCAGTTCTCTGCAAACTTTTTCCTGCTGGTAGGGTTGGCCGACATGGCAGGGAAAGCACCACTGAAAAGAGAGGAAAAGCATGATGACAATGTGAGATGAACAACGGATGACTGAAACACCTGATATAAGACATACCTTAACGTCCAACCACCAATACTAGGATAAATCTCCTTTCCGGCATCATGCGCTAGTGAAATTAATCCCGTCCCCTCGATATGGTACGAACAGGCTGTTTCTCCAGGATAATTCCATGAGCATTGACATTTTGGTGCACCGGCTTGACAGGATCCACCAGCAGCTTGATCGAGATCTCCAAAGAGGAGTAGTGCCTGCAGAGGAGAAGGTTGGTGTTGTGTGACGAGAAGATGTTGAGACAAGGAACTGGTTTGCCAAAGCAAGTATGCCATAATGTATATTTATACTACTCACATCAGCATAGACATCCGTACCCCAAATATTACCATCGACATCGGTTTGGAAAAACGCAAAATTAAGACGTGTCAGTTTGTTCAAATTCATATTAGATGGCTTGGCCAATTGATTGCGATCGTAGATTTGCCAACTCGCTGTGTTGTTGTTTTTGGGCAACGAACAAAAAAATAAAAAGGATAGTTATGAGAGATGTTCATTACGGACAACTATTACAAAATTGTTGTGGAAGATGAGGTTGCTGAACAACAAATTACCATAGTATCCTTATTTGTTTCGAGATGTTGTTGCAAGGGGAGGAGAGTTGTGAGTTTATGAAAGGTGAGTGAGCATTGCATTATTTGGATTGGGAGATGCTCTCATCCGCACCTTCTTCTACTACTTCACTTACCAATAATGTGTTTGTCACCACCATTAATATTGACACTCCCACTCCCACCACTACTAGTACTACTGCTGAGTTGCTGCGGTTTCGGCTTCTTTTTTCTCCCACCACCCCCACCCCCATTCTCATTGTCAGAGTTCGATGAATCGCTATTCGGTTCCAATATTGTCGTTACGGGACAATCGATATCGATGAAACACCATTGGCCGGCGGGGCATTCCTCGTTCATTCCCTGAGACGTACAAACGACAACAAATAATAATGAAGAACAGAGGGGGGGGGGTGAGTAATAGAATAATAACGAGACAAAGTAAAAAAGTAGAGCTGCAGAACTCTAACTCTAGCGAGAAATACACTTACCCCAGGACAAGGCGTACCACACTCCAATGCATGATTGTAGCTGGTACCACAAACATTTTGCATCAATGTTCCGCCGGATTCGCCATTGCTGCTGGACGCAGAAGCGGCGAGGAGGAGGAGAGAAAGGGATGTTGCAGCCGACGGCGATGACGACGACGGATTCAGTGATTTTCGTTTGTTCATTCTGTATTATTATTTGATAGAGGTGTAATAAAATGTACTCTCTCGAGATAAGAGCTGGCGGTTTGACACTCTGCCATCCGCCATGGTCATGGTCCAATCCGGCGGCGGCGGTGAATGGCGGTGCACTGCGCGTGGTCATTTTGTGTCGACAGGGTGTGGGAGGGCTGTATTGTTTGGAATCACTCACTTTGGGCTTATGTCTAGAATTCATCTCCCGTTTTGGTTGGACACTTCCTCGATTAGGTGGACACTTCATGGATATATTTTCTACTGCTGCTCTTCATGTAGGAACTGGTATTTTATCTTGCAACCACCCATCAACCATGCAACCTCCTGCGTCACAAAAAGTGGAAGAACCATGGGAGCCGTCGGAAGACGATGAATCCAGTACATGTCCGCATCAGCAGCTACTACGTGAACCATGAAGGTATCTGCATCAAGAAATAATCGATGTTATGAAATAATAATACTCTTCGTCATGATGAAATGCAGTATCGCAACGAGATTGACTTCGGCCTTCCAACATTCTGTAGGGGGAGTCGGCGTCGGTACATCGCTTCGACAACGACATGTCAATAAAAGTGGAATCCTCCTCCCATCATTATCGTTCACCTCTTCAACATCCACATCTGCCCACAAACTATCCTCCTCCTACGATGTCATCGTCATCGGAGGCGGACACGCTGGCACCGAAGCTGCCACGGCCTCTGCCCGCACTGGCGCACGCACTCTCCTCATTACACAAAACAAATCGACCCTTGGTGAATTATCCTGCAATCCATCCGTTGGTGGGATCGGTAAAGGACATTTAGTACGTGAAATTGATGCATTAAATGGAGTGATGGGTAGTGTGGCTGATGAAAGTGGGATACATTTTCGAATGTTGAATCGAAGAAAAGGTCCGGCGGTAAGAGGACCGAGGGCACAGATGGATAGAGATCTGTATAAGATGAATATGCAACGATATTTGGGTGTATCAAATACTGATGGGGATGATGGCGAAATGTTCTATGGTGTGGAAAATCTGGAGATATTGGAAGCATCAGCGGAAGATCTACTGCTCGAGGAGGGGGTGGGGATTGAGACGCTGGCACCATTGGCAGATCCTGCTGATGTTGATGATAGTAATATTGACTCCAGTGCTACAGGCAGTCAAACGAACAAGAATGAAAGAATCCGTTTGGAAAAGGCCAAGGAATTATCCTCCGCCAAGGCCAATGTATCCCATCGACGAGCACGTATCCGTGGTGTTGTGGCTATTCATACCACTACCAAAGAACGGATGGAAATTGAATCTACTACAGTGGTGCTTACCACGGGAACATTTCTACGGGGTGTGCTTATGATTGGTCATGAACGATATAGTGGGGGAAGACATTTACGTGATTCCGAGGAGGTGGAACCACCCAGTGTTGGATTGGCCTTGACGCTCGAGAGGTTTGGTTTTCCATTGGGTAGACTCAAGACTGGCACACCGGCACGGTTGGATGGGCGGACTATCAACTGGGAGGCATGTCTCATCCAACCAAGTGAACGACCGGCCTTACCATTTTCTCACCTTCGACAATCGCGTGGAGAGCAGCCACCCCTTGCGGCAAGTGGACAATTAATCGACTGTTATCAAACGGCTACCAATGAGGAGACGCACAAGTTGGTCACTGATTATGCTCACTTGTTACCACAATATGATGGGATGGATGGAAAGGGAAATGGACCACGTTATTGCCCTAGTATATATAAGAAGGTGGAACGGTTTGCCGAACGATCGAGTCATAACTCTTTCTTGGAACCGGAGGGGCTGAACTCACATATTGTCTACCCAAATGGAATGTCTGGTCCGTGTAAGTTACCATTGCTTGGAATGTCAAACACTTTTTGCGACCATGATTCTATGAAAGTGATTCTGATTAGCTTCTGATTCTGTACTCTCTTAACCAATTGAAGATCCTGAAGAAATTCAGCTGCAAATTTTTCGTACCATGAAGGGCTTGGAGAAGGTGGAAATTGTCCGACCTGGTTATGATGTAGAGTATGGTGAGTAGTTCCTTCTTCAATGCCTGAATTGTTTCATTCGGTTGGGTACACTCATCTCTTTTTACCGTCATCATCTCGCAGATTTCGTCAACCCACAAGTCCTCACGCACACACTCGAAGCAAAATCAATCGCCGGGCTATACCTCGCTGGTCAAATCTGTGGCACTACTGGATACGAAGAGGCTGCAGCACAGGGAATAATTGCCGGTGCCAATGCTGGTCGTGCTGCGGGCGCTGCGTACCGGGGTGAGAAAGCTCCTGTGCCCTTTGTTTTGGGTAGGGATGAGGCTTACATCGGAGTACTCATTGATGACTTGGTGACAAAGGGGACGCTGGAACCTTATCGAATGTTCACGTCGAGGGCAGAATACAGAATTAGCCTACGAGCAGACAATGCTGATCTAAGATTGACGAGGAAGGGAGCAGAGCATGGCTTAGTGACTGATCCCGAACGGCTGGCAGCATTGGATATGCGTCAGGAGTTGATTGCAAGCAATGTGGAACGATTGCGTAATTTCAAGCTCTATGTCACTGATTGGGCCGAAAGAGGTGGCAATGACTTGATGGGTGGCGCTGCCGCGTATAGAACAGGAAGAGAGAGTAATAAGAAGAGTGCGGAAGAAGTCCTTGGCATGCCCAACGTATCGTTGAAGATGGTGGAACAAATTATGGCCGATGTCTTTGTGGAGGAACAAAGTGCAAAATTATCAACAGTGGATGGGGAACCAAATGAACATGACTCAGCTACAAAGTTGAATCCTACCCCGTCGTCTGTATACGACACGGTTGAGGCATCAGTAAAATACAAATCCTACGTCGTGAGACAAGAGAAGGATATTGAAAGTTGGCGCAAAGCTCAGGGAGTTAAGATTCCACCGTACATTGTTTACGATCATGATGTCATGCCAACCTTTAGCAAGGAAGAGATTGAAAAATTGGATAGATTTCGGCCGGCAACTTTCGCAGAAGCATCCCAAATAAGTGGATTGACGCCTCAGTGTTTGGTATACTTGTATCATCATGTAATGAAGTTGAATAAGGAGAGGAGGAGAGAGAAGTCTGAAGTCGTCTAAAAGTAATGGAGACAATTTTGCTTAGACACTATTGTCGATCATCATGCATATGCTTTCAATCGTCTAATATCTTTCACCGCAGCTTGCCCATAATTTAAGTGCTTTTGACCTTTCTGTTTTTGTTGTGCACCTTGTAATCATTCAAGAAGGGTGCTGCCACCGTGAAGAGCTCCGTGAAGAAGTTGTACGGGATGAAGAATGTGCCAATACGAGTACCCTACAAACCAGATATGAAACGTCAAGTATGAGTGTACTGATAAAATACAGCATTGAGAAATTGACTTGGAAGCTCTTACCCACGCCATGCCTCCCAAATCCCTCAAAGCGCAGCATCCAATACTTCTCAAAATCTCATTTGGCAACATTTCCGGTCCCACTGCGCTCTTTTGTGCTTGTTCCATCAACTCAATCTTGTGATCCACCTGTATTGATCAGGTTATCACATGAAAGGAATGGTGAGCACCCGAACAACACAAATCAATTTTTCAATTCCTACAATGCAAAATAATAATAGTCTCACCTTCTCATAAAAGTTACTTGCCACCGGAGACGGATGCACTGCACAAACATCAATCCCCAACGACTTTACCTCAATATGAAGTGAACATGCCAATTGACTCACAAATGCCTTCGTGGCCGCATAACTTGCCGCAAATGGTGTGGGTATAAACCCCGCCACCGACGAGGTAAAGACAATACATCCACGTAGTTGTTTCGACACTAGTATTTGCAAGAAGTGATGGGCAATTGCAAAGCTAGCCGTGGCATTGCATTCCACATTGCTTAGCAATTTGGGCAATGGCGTTTGGTCGACAAATCCAGTAACAATAAATCCAGCATTATTGAATATGCATTGGATGGTAATGTCTTTCGTGGCCTTGTCAATTTGTTCAAGATAATTGGAGCCAGGATTAAACGCACATCCCACTGCACGGAATTCAAGCTTCGGGTACTCCTTTCGTAATTGTGCAACGGTGTTTTTCAAATGTTCATCGTCTAATGAGACTAGTACGACATTGAGTCCCTGACTTGCCAGTTTGAAGGCTAGGGCCTTGCCAATGCCACTGCCACTACCTGTTACGAGTGCCCACGTGGCATTGTTGTATCGCTTCTTTAGGTTGGGGATAGGACGGAGACAGGACATGTAGATTTGTGGAAGGAGGTAGGCAAGGAGCCAGAAGGCCGTGGGGAAGGCCAAGGCGCGGAGGAGGTAGGTGGCGATGGTGTCGGTGAAGGCCGTCATGGTTCAGGTGGATTTTTGTGTGGCGGGTGGCGGCGTCATTGTTGCCGCAAGATCTTTATCAAAATGGCGGGAAAAGCAGTACCCCCCAAGCCCACCGCCCATTCTTCCTTCTCTCACTTACAATCGTGGCAATCATCTTTCTCAATACCGGAAGTGCCTTCATCCCATCATCCCTTCGCATCGTATCTGCCACCACGATGACGACGACCACTACCGGTACCGGCGGTGCCAATACCGCCACACACACATCGAAAACGTCGCTCCTCGCGGAAGTCGACGGAGGACTTGGCGGTAGTAGCAACAGCAACGATGATGAAAATCACGAAACATATGAAAATCACGATGAAGTCCATCAACCTCTACAATTGCCCGAGGCTACCAACGATCCATCGATTCCATCCATCAAATTAGGCGGTACGTGTTATGTGCATTATTTACTTTTTCATTTACTAATTAACATTCAGCCCCATTAAGTAAACATGCATATTCGAATGACATATTTTACCGCAGAAAGCATACGATTTGAGGAAATGGGACCAGTCATTATCAATGCCGACGGTACCACACGACGGATTGACAATTGGGATCAAATGACAAAAAGTGAACAAGAGGTGGCATGGCGACGAATTGCCAAGAGGAATGAAGAACGACGAAAGGCATTGTTGGAAGAACAGCAACAAAAACAACAATATCTTAAGCTGGATGAAAATGAAGGGTGAGAATGGAACCTTGCGGCATCACTGAGCTGCATCGGGGTTGAGTGGAGAGTGGAGGGTGTGTAAGATTGCTTTCAGCGTANAGAGTAGATACAATCACACTCTTATTACAACGAAAGTGTTATAACATAAGATCCTTATCACTATGTTTGGCTGCCCTTATAATGAATGTATTACAAGTTATCTGTTTTATTGGTAATGATATTCCACAAGAAAATTATCATCTCATCTTGGTCTCTAGTTCGATGTCGATTGGGCTGTTCGTGTTGATTGCGTCTGTGGTCTGTGCATCGACGGTTGTGTCGCTTCCACGTGGATGTTCTCTTCTTTCGAGCTCTCTCAGATCTTCCACCTTCCACCTCATCACTTCGCTTCACTCCACCTCCACTTCCACTTCCACCACTTTTATTTCCAATTTCCACAATATCCAACACTCCTACACCAACATCCGATCCGATCTCAACATTATCGCTTCAACACCTGCACCGAATATAGAACAACAGAATGCAGATCGCGACACTACTTTTAGCTTTGGCCGTATGTCTGAACGAGGCTTTGGCGTTCTCGCCAGTGGTCCAGAGAGCACATCACATGCCCCTCGGCATCCGTCGTCAACAAACAGCTACTCCCTCCGCGACAGTAGTGCTTCGCATGTCCGACTCTGGCGGGGGTGGTGGAGGTGGGATGGAGAAACAAAAAAGCAAAAAGCAGAGCCTCGGCACAGCCCTCATTGATAAGACGGAAACACAAATGCAAGAAGATGAAGTACCCGAGGAACAGTGGCGAGTTGTTTTACATAACGACGAGGTGCACACATTCAACTATGTGATTCGAAGTTTACAAAAGGTCATGGGGACGCTCGATAAAAAGAAAGCGTTTGATATATGCACTGTGACGCATGGGCAGGGTCAGGCTACGGTCACAACGTGCTGGAAAGAGCAGGCGATGAAGTATTGTCTGGGATTGCAGAGGCAGGGTTTGACGGCGAGTATTGCTCCAGAGTCGAAGTTTGAGGGTGGGGGTGGTGGAGGAGGACCCGAATCTGGGTAGATAGTTAGCGCAACAACAAATATGGAAAAATATGATTCCTTGAGATTGCCATTTTACGAGAGAACGCAGGGTCTTCGACAGTGAATATGGTATGAACTAATTGGTACTCTAGCTTGAAACGGTAATCATGCAAAATTAAACATTATTCTTCCTATCAACTCGATACTTCATCTCCAACATAGATAATTACTTGCGCCTATCAACAACTACCAAATCATTGGAGAACACAGGCTGAGTCTTTGTAAAATCATCCATTGACGCCTTCCAGTCCGCGGCGCCCATGTTCTTCCAGCTACCAGAAACAGCACTGGCAACATTTCCACCGCCGCCTCCACTTCCACCTTCGGTCTTCCTTTCCCGTGGTGCCGGACGAGATCCCTCCTCTTGCTCCTTGGATATCATGGAGAGAGAGATGCGTCCCGCGCCCTGATCAATACCCCTCACGCGGACTTGGACCTTATCACCAATGGACACCACATCGGACACCGATCCAGTCCTGCCCTCAGCCAATGCAGAAATGTGCACAAGTCCATCCAACTCACCCTCAAATCCTTCACCAAGTTGAGCAGTGTCGAAACGGACAAAGGCTCCAAAATCAAGGGAGGAAACAACCTCTCCTTCGACAAACTTAGAGTCATCATATCCCTTCTCCACAAGGGCACTGAGAGCAGCGGTTTGAGCCGCCTGGTCACCACCCGATCGCTGTGGCCTCTCACGACGTTTGGTAGGACGACCAGCAGACTTACCCTCGGCAGCCTTAGCCTCCGCCTCGGCCGAGCGCATGGTTACGGCAATTTGGTTCTTGTCCGTATCAACCGAAATGACGCGAACCGTAACTTCCTGACCCTGCTTCAACACGTCCCCAACGTTGGCAACGAATTCATCGGATACACGAGAAACATGTAGGAGAGCATCGGATTTGGCACCAATGTCAAGGAAGGCACCGTAGGAAGTGATGCTCTTGACTTTGGCAGTGACCTCTCCGCCAATTTCAAGATCCTTCAATTCCACACGGTTCTGCTTATCATCCTTGGAATGCTTGTGGATTCCAGATCCACGTGCGGGACGTTCCACGTTATGTGCCTCCTCGTCCGAAGCAACACCATCTAACGCCACAACTTCGGTGGGGACCTCCTCAACGGCAGAGTCCGACATGCGGAGGACGAAACCACCAGAGCACATGAAGCATTTGCAGTTAGCGACATGGACACAGGAAGAGCAATGGCAGTTAGTTGGGTGGGGGGCGCAGGAAGGGCATGCGCATCCACTGGAGTGTGAAGTCTGCAATTGTAACAATAGCGGAACAAATAGACATGAATTGATGTGTGGAAACTTAATCGACATTCCTTCAATCAGGTAACGTAGAAACAAAGTAACTCACCGATTTGTTAATGGAGACGGATGATCTGCTGGCAACAGAGTTGGCAACGCCCCGAGAGAAGGCAGTGGAGAATGCTGTAATTGGTTTCGTTTTCGTCAAGGGAAATTTCGAGCAACGATAATAATTTATGTGAGAATTGAGAACACAACGTAGTATGGGGGATACGAGGCAGCAGCCTACACAACAGCAACGTGGGAGAAACAGTACCACGTAAAATCCCGCATAGGCTCAGTACATAACATGTATTGCATATGAAAGAATAAATTCCGCATAGGTGGGCCGAAATCGGTGGCCTCGGCAGTTAGTGCACCACCGTAACCGTAACCGTGCCCGTACCCATCACTCCCCGCATCCAGCCGGCAACAGCCGACGACTCGCACCCCAGCTCCCAATTCGTTCCACCACCGACAAAATCGAACTAATACAACTCACCCGAGGCTTCGAGCGGGGCGCTGGCCAAATACAATGCAGAGACGATGGTGGCGGCGGTGAACTTCATGGTTGTCGGCAAAAAGTGCTATCAATGAAACAACAACAACAAAAACGTGGTGTGGGAGAAGACGATGTTGATGATGACGTGCCCTCTCTCACTTCCCGCCACCGCCACCCTTACAACCTGTCCGTCCCCCATATCACCCCAGCCACACATTCATCCATTCGGCATACGGCACGGTGATATCTACGTAGAGGAGTATCTAGAGGAGTATCTACAGGATGGAGTTTCTCAGTGCACATCCGACCCGGCCCATCACTCGATCATCACAACATCATGTAGTGTTGGTATCTACAGGAGGACCATAGAAGAGATAATACAATCCACAACACCATGACCATCACTTGATCCGCCCCTGCGCCTACAACCGCCATCGCCATCGATGCGAGCCACCTACTTACCATAAAACCGCACCCGCTGCGAGCTCGCCGTTACTGCCATAGTGTATGAACTTAAGGGAGAAGCCACTGCGCTGAGAGCATAGTCGTCGTATTGCTGTCGTCGTCGTCGTCGTCGTCGTCACCACTCACCACCACCACCGCATCGCTTAAACGCACCATCAAATCGGCGTCGTATCATCGCAGTCATCACTTCTGATGCAACAATCAGGTTTGGTCGTCGTACCGTTGTCGTCGTCACTGCTACTGCTGATGCAACAATCACGTCGTCGTCGTCGTCGTCGTCGTCAGTTGTAGAGCGCGCAAATCCGCTGCCGACTCGCTGCTGGTGCAACAATCACATCGTCGTCGTATTGTAGCCATCACCGCTAATGCTGAAGCAATCATATCATCGTGTCCACCTCCTATTCCTCGTCGTCGCCGTATCGTCGTTTCCGTCACCACTGATGCAACAATCACATCGTCGTGTTCTCCTCGTCGTCGCTGCTAACTCGCCGCTGATGCAAATGCAACAATCACATTGCACAGTTATGGCAACAGCAACATAACAATCAATCAGACTTTTTTGGTCATTCGAACAATCCTTCTAATATCAATTAAATCTGATATTGTGTGGGAACGCAAGTGCAGACAGTGGAGTGAGGTCATCGTCGCTACTATCAAAAATGGTAATTGAAGAGGTAGTATTGCTAGTGGCAATGGAATTCAAAATCGTTTTTTCCGACCACAACTTTTTTGGCACTATCAAACACCAACACACCATGGCACCCTCCGCGACAGTAAACCCAGCGGCTTTTAGCCATTTTTTGATACCCACTAGGCCAATCAATGCCAAATTTGAGGACGGGGTAGAAGGTGAATCCTCTACCTACCTGGTGTATTTTTTGGATAACCGGCTAAAGATGGGATGTGGTATTTTGATGACGCCTATAGTCTGTTGTACATCCATTTAATGCGAAACTTTGCCTGGTAATACTCGGCGAATTATCGTTATTCTGGAGCAGTATTACTTAGCATCAATCGATAGATAATAAATCAATCATTACATCACGACCATTATTTTATGAGAAATGAGTATCCTTCGACCGGACGCCAGCCTATCACTATTTAGACTAATGGCCGTGTCCCGTGTCTAAGACGTATCATGTCATCTCCTCGACGGCAGTGTCCGACATGCGGAGGACGAAACCACCCGAGCACATGAAGCATTTGCAGTTAGCGACATGGACACATGAAGAGCAATGGCAGTTAGTTGGATGGCTGGCACAAGAAGCGCACGAGCATCCACTGGAATGTGAAGTCTGCAATAATCGGAAAACCAGAACATGAATTGAGTGATACATAATAGGCATTCCTTCAATAAGGTAACATAGGAACAATCTAACGCACCGATTTGATGACGGAGACGGATGATCTGCTGGAAGCAGAGTTGGCAACGCCCCGAAAGATGGCAGTGGAGAATGCTGTAATTGTTTTCGTTTACGCCAAGGAAAGTTCGACCAACAATAATTGATTTGAGAATTGAGAACATAGTGTGGTGTGGAGGAAATACGCGCAGCAAGTCAACACAACAGAATGGGTTCCGGACGAAACAATACCACGTCAAACCCCGCATAGGCTCAGTACATATCACGTATTGCGAATGATAGATTAAATTCCGCATAGGTGGGCCGAAATCGGTGGCGTCGGCAGTTGGTGTTAAACCCCGTACCCGAACCCATCACTCCGCCGCATCCAACCGGCAACAGCCGCAACAGCCGACGACTCGCACCCCAGCTCCCAATTCGTTCCACCACCGACAAACTCGAACTAAGACAACTCACCCGAGGCTCCGAGAGGGGCGCTGGCCAATTGCAATGCAGAGACGATGGTGGCGGCGGTGAACTTCATGTTTGTCGGCAGAAAGTGCGATCAATGAAAGAAAATGAAATAAAGCAAATAGTCGACCCACAACCTGCCTCCCACAACAACTTCTTACTCATCATACGTCATCGACTGCCAACGTCATGATTACGTGGTGATCGGAATTTCGTGATGTCAGCAATACGTCACAGCTCGTCGCAAATCGAAGTTGAAGTGAAAGATACGTCCCAAAATCCAAACACTCCCGCCTGTAAAACATCCACCTCGCTGACACAAAGAATTTTATCGCCAACATTCTTGACAACACAACATGGACGCATGGAGATAGAGTAGATATTATGGCATGGAGCATGGATGATGATATGCATCCTTTTAGTTTTAGTGATAACTACATACGTCAATTATGGATGGACATCAGACATCAACATCTTCTATGCAAACAACATCTTCATCCTTCGTTGACTGAAGTATCATCACCGTCCTTAACCATGGTTCTCCTCTCCCTCCTCTCCTCAGTCTACCAACAACTAGCCCCGCTAGTCCCCCCAGGTCTCGCCACCTGTCTCGCCGTCGCCTTCGTCGCCGACGGGAAGTACATCCCGGCCTTCCAACATGAATTCATCGGCACTCTCCTCATGATCGGCCTCACTTTTTCTCCCGGCAAATGGATTGGTCAAAATTCCCGTGCCGTGGCATGGCTCGCCCATGCATGTGGTGTCATCGCCTCTGATAAGATTGGTGGTGGACCACATGTCAACCCCGCCGTGACAGTATCCATGTTCGCGTTGGGAAAGTGTTCCTACACGGAGGGCCTTGTTCGTATCATGGGTGCCATGAGCGGGGGACTTGTGGCATTCCCAGTCTTTAAGATGTTGGCTGATCAACTGGGGTTAACTCCATTGGGTGGACCTGAATTCAGTGCCAAAGACGACGAGGAGGGAATCGCTGCGGGATTTTCGGAGTTCTGTGCTATGGTGCTACTCATGATACTGATCTACACTGTCAATTGGGAACTGAATTTTGGAAAGTATCATTATTGGATTAAGCAGTCTTTGACCGCCGTTGGGATTCGTTACCTCATTGAAACTTTCCCTAAAGCTGGACCGGCGATTAATCCTATGCTTGGAACGACATGGTATATTTTCGCTTATGGAGGCTTCCCGGATCATCTCGGACACTATTTCACATACTGGGTGTCTTCGTTTCTTGGCGCGATATTTGCAAGTTACTTGTATGTTATCTATGCCGGAGGCACTGTCTTTGGGAAGAAATTACCCTTTGGTCCAGTGAAGGGAGAAGCTGGAGAGTCCAAGAAGACAAAGTAACTTCGTTTATCTAATGATGACTATCCTGTTGAGGATTGAAACGTTATTCAGTCTTCCTATTCATCTGCACATTTGTCTCGTTTTGTGTTATGAAAGTTGGTGTTACAGTAAATAATATCAAGCGAACATAAATTCTCAATCATCTAAAACAAATAATACAACCCATTCAATGTAATAAAGTTTCTAGATTTGCGTGCCACCCGCATCGGCAAACGCTTGAAGACTTTCCGCCAACGCAGCATGAGTCTCCCAAACTTCGTCATCATCCTCCAACAGGTAGCACTGCTGGTATACCACAACGCACCGTAGGAGGTATATTCGTTTCTCATGATCCTTGATCTTTTTGCAGATATCTGCCATCTTCTTGAGCACTTCCACGTGATCGCTTTCGTTATACATGGGGTTCTTGTCTTGGAGCTGGACGCAAGCTGTGGACGAATAATGAATGTAGTCAGAACATGCATCGCTTTCGAGACCACGTTTGCTAATCAAAGAAAAAAATGCTCACCTGTATACGTGTCAAGCGATAATTGGAAGCTTTTCGTCCGATAGTAGATGTATGCCATAGTGCTCAATGTTTGTATTTTCATCGTCGAATCTGTGTTCTGGGGCAAGATTTGTTGCAGCTCAAAGGATGCATCAATTAGATCCGAAGCATCATCATACTGCCTGAATTTGAGTAAGATATACGCCATATTGTTCATAATTGCTGCTTGATCCAAAATGGCAGCAACCCACGACGCATAATCATCCTCGTAGTCATTATGGAACAACTGCAATGCACGTTGGAATGTTTGCATGGCCTTTTCATATTTTTGCATTTCAAAGTAGACACAGCCCATGTTGTTGAATAGTTTAGCAAAGTGGAGGGTATGTCCCGGTTTCGTATTGGAAACCTCCCTCTTTAACTCGATTCCAGCTCGTTGATACACGGCCAATGCCGGATCGAATTTCCCAATTGCGTAGTAGGAAGTGGCAACAATCATCAACGACAAGCCGTCACGGGACGGGGCATCAGCCTCATCGTTGATCACTTCTCGGTACATGCCCGAGAGGAATTTGGTGCAAATTAAGTTCCGTCGACCACGCTCCTTTTTGAAGAGGGATGATCGTCCACCATTTGCATTAAGTTCCTATGATATTAAGTAATGCAACAATAGCATGAGATATTGCAATGCATCGAAGTGTGAGGAACAAGTGAGGTAAACACCAGTTGACACTTACCTCGAGGGTGTTCTTCGCAAGTTTCACAGCCTCTTGCGACTTTTCTACGAAACACGTATCTTCATCGGCAATACAATTTCGGAGTAGTGTATTCAATTTTGCAATTGACACCTTTCCGTTCTTTGCATTTACCATTTCTTCATCGAGTCTCAGATCCCATGATGAGTTCTTACAATCTTGAATCATGTGCAGCATTAAGCTCGTGCGAATTCGCTGGAATGGCATTCGTCCAGAGGCAATACCACCACCGTGTCGTGGCATGAGGGATATGGTGGCAACTGCAAGATCGGATAGGTCGATGGAAGTTTTGTTGTTGTTGTTCGTAGGGATAAATGATTTCAATGCACTTGGTAAGTTCGATTTGATCTGTTTGAGGTGATTCTTGAAGGTCGTACTCATTCCCCAATGCATTCCCTCTTTCTTTTTGTAAGACATCGACGACGACAATTGGGTTTGTTCCATGCTCTGTAGACTCATCGTTTGGGTTGTGTCGCATGGTGATTCGTACTCAAGCGCTTTGTTCACATCTTTGGTGACATTTCGTTTAGGAGACTCGAAACTTGATCGTTCGTTGAAACCGACTCGAGCCTTCCTCTTAATACTTGGAGGACTGATTGGTTGAAATGCTGATCCGGAATCCGAACCGGGTGTGACACTTAGGAATGGATTGTTAATGTGATCGTCGTCCCTGGTGTTAATGATGTAGGATTGTGAACCCATGTTCCGCGCCTTTGGCTTTTGAATGGCCATCTTTTCTTGTCGACAATTGACTTGCTACTTTACTCTTCAGAATATCAATTATATGATGAATAAATGTTCGAGAGGTCGATGATCAATGATGTTGGGCACCGTCGTCCCACGACCTCGACTACGATGAAATCACATCTTGTGGACAAATTTTGGATTTGGAAGTGGCAGCAAGTTCCAATTTCAATTTTGAATTTTTGGGCACTGAACGGAAACTTTTCTTCGGGGTATTCCCCGCCGGCCCCCCAAAAGTAAATGCCCCCAAATCCAAAATCCATGAGGTTGTGGCGCGCCTTTTTTCGGATCTTCTTCCTTCTTCCTTCCCCTCACTCTTTTTCAACGCACCGAACACCAACACATGCACCATGAAAATGCCGCCGAGAACAATGCCCCCTATCCTCCTCTTATCCTTCCTACTATTGCTAGTAGCCCACACTACAAAATGTCAGTCATCATCAGTTCCTCCCTGCGTGTCCAACTTCTGCCTCGTGACTCTATCCACGGATCTGACGATGCGTTATACCGTCCACCTTCCTACCGAGGACGACGTCGCCATCGATGACGAATGCGAATCATGCAGCATCTCCGTACAAATGATCTACGATGGTGGATACGCGTGGCTAGGAATAGGATTAGCCGGTGAATCAAACTCGATGATTGGTGGACATGCCATTGTAGGCCAACCTGGAATCTCTGATCCTGCCACATTCTATCTTGGGGGGAAAGATCCGGAATTAGTTCGACGGACGGAAATGCATGTAGGAGCAAGCCGAATCGACTACGTTGGTGGGAAAACAGTCATGGACTTTACCATTGCCTTTGGTGATTGGAGAGGTGATAAAAATACGGGAATACGACTCTACAGTCCCTCCTCATTTATATGGGCACATGGAAGGGATGGTGAGACGGAGTTGGGCTATCATGGTCCTGGGAACAAATCGACATTTACAATTAATACTCTGCTCGATAATCAATCCAATGATGAGAATAGCTCAAGCAGTAGCAGCGAGGAGGAGGTGTCTTCAAAGTTGATGAAATCTGCATGGCTTGCTCATGGTATCATGGCATTCCTCGCTTTTGGTATATTCGTCCCAACGGCTATTTCGTCAGCAGTGTTACGCAACTGCACTCTACCTACTATTTTCGGTACTCGATTGGAGAATATGAGGAGCACTTTGTTATCGAAATATTGGTTATACATCCACATGGGGCTCAATTCCACCGCAGCTACATTCACTGTAATTGTATTTTCAGTGGCGGTATCGAATATTAGTAAAGATGGCGGTCCTCATTGGGAGACTGCACATGCGAAGATGGGATTGTCAATATTTATCCTTGTTGGATGTCAAGTCATCGGTGGATATTTTCGACCGTCAGCCGCGGCAACATCCAT